>OMNW01030779.1:0-10558 GCA_900303245.1 Selene dorsalis | reverse complement strand
GTGTGCTCAATGACATCAATGACATCATGCAGAATCAGTCATCAGCATAAATCTGTGATGTTATGAGAAATATGGAAAACAGCTCATCAACATGTGGAAAAAGCAGAGAAGCTGAATTAAGATGAGATTCAGCGTGCTCTTCTGATTGGCTGAGTGTTTTCAGAGTGACCCAATAAATATATTTAAAAAAAAAGCAGATTTCAGAATAAAACACTCAGGGTCCAAGCTCGGTGACTGCTTTGTTGTGACATCACAAAGTGACAGGAAGTCCTGACAGCTGGTTTTTAGGCGTCTTCTTTTATACTGTATGGAGCTCAGATGGATAAATAATTATACTTTAATTTGACTAAATCAAATTGAATATTGTAAATCTAAACTTCCTGTAACTGTCGCCTGTTGTGAAAATGTTCTGCAGGAGAAATCTAATTATTCCAGGAGAATGAAAGTTGAACCGTGGCAGCAGGAGCTGAAGGAGCTGAAGTTGAACGGATTCAGAAGCAATTATTTAGCTTCTGTGAAGAGTTTGGAAGTCGTGCATACAGAAAACCGACTGTATATAAAGTCATTTGGTCCTCTGCCTTCCTTTCGTCTCCCTCTTCTTCAGTAATTAATCGTCTGTTTCTGTGCTTTGTCAAAGCTCCAGGTTCCTTCCTGTGTTTATTTTACAGTTCAGACAGCGCCACCCTTCCTCGTCGATGCGCGTTAGCGGCCCGTGGTCTGATTGATCCTGCAGCCGGATGATGATGATGATGATAATGATGATGGTGGTTGTTTCATGTGACTTCTGTCAAATGACTGAGCTCCAAATTGTTTTGTTGTTGTGGAAGCTGTCAGTCAGCCGTCGCCTAAAATAAAAGAGTCACAGCGGCTGCTGGAGCGCTGATTCAATAAACAAACTAAACGACTAACGACTAAAGTGATAAAAGCAGGTTTATGAAAGTAAAGAGGTCAGGTCATCTTTCTCCACAGATACGTTTCCAGGTGTTTTGTTTTCTCCAGATGTTCCAGCTCAGTCCGTGTATTTTCTCCTCCTTTAAAACGATTTCAGATGTTTGATGACTCATCCTGCACTCGGGGGCGGTCCTAATTTTGCATGCAATTAAGAAATTTCCCTTAACGATATTTTTCAGTTTCGTTTTCCTTAAACACAGCGTTGTGTGAACACGACTCTAAATGCTGTCATGTAACGCTGCATATGCGTAGCGCAGTCACAGAGGATCAGAAGGTTTAGTCCGCCATTTTTGACCTTGTTGTTAGGCTACGTGACGTCTAGTGGGGTGGCTGAGGTTAAGGAGGCGGGGCTATGACATCATCGTCTCTCACAAGTTCCACATTGGTTGTCTACACAAAAAACACTGTCACGTGTTTTTCAGGTTTTAGCGCGTGGATAGTCTACGGTACAAAACTTGACGCTGGTCTTCTGTCCCCCCCCCCTGAAATATAAATCAGTCACCATGACAACCACCAAGCGATAACGAGCTCATTCTGTCGACACTTGTGTGTGAACTTGTGCAAACTCAACACCTCTACGCTGCTACCTTCAGCTCCAGGCTCAAACAGTCTGCATGGCGTTTTAATCTCTGCCCGTCTCATCAACAAGCTCCACAGGTGTGTGTGTGTGTGTGTGTGTGTGTGAAGGTGTGCAGCAGACAGCAGCAGACAATCCCACAGGTGGTGCTGAACATACATACATACATAAACAAGATTGACAATCCATATCTGTGACATGTCCCTCAGTCCTCTCAAAAATGAGCTGCTTAGTGAAACTGTCTCTGATAATGAGTCATGTCTTGGCACTAATAGGCTTCCGTACAACTTGAATGACTCCCTGCTCTTTTAAAACAGCGGGGGAGGTGACATGTTTTATTCAGTGGTCCTGAGGCCGAGCTGCAAACCTCCAGCTCCTCCACCAGCCTTTAATATTGATAACTACAAACCTGAGGAGATCAGTTTCAGCAGCGCTCGTCCTCCAACATCTGCTCAACGTCATAAATCCTCTCTCTCTCTCACCAGCTCTGTAATCTGTCTTCTCTAAGTTAAGTAGAGTCGGAGTCAAAGCAGAGCTATGAGACTTTTAATGGGCTCAGAATACACACACACACACACACACACACACAGGATATAGTTGTATAAATTCCCCGTTGTTAGATCATCAGTCTTTCTACGTTAACACGTTTCTGTGGTGATGTTTTTATTTAGTGTTTAAAGCTGCGTAGACAGGTAACCTGCCTGTGTTTATGTTTACAGCATGAAGTATGAAGACAAACACATTATTCCTGCAGCAGCGTCTGGTTTGCTGAAGGTTTTGTTCACCAGCAGCGAGCTGCAGGCGTCTGCTCGCAGCACAGCTCAGAGAGGTGACACCACATTAAGACCTGTGACATGTGTTGCTCCTGTTCACTGTTTCTGTGACCTGTTGCCAGGGACAGTTATGGTCTGTTGAGTGAAGATAATTTGCCCTGAAGCATAAGAGACGTGTCGACTTGAGTTTACTTGAGTCTGAGTCGAGGTGCGGTGCTTTAAAAAGGCCATTTGTTCAAAAAACAACTTCTATACATGAAAGTTTTTGGAGCGTAAAGATGTTGAATGTAAAAACAGCAGGAGGGAAATGTAGGAGAAACATGTTACAGATGCTAATGCTGCTAACGCGGCTAATGACTCATATTGTGTAGCTGATGTTACACATTCACATGAGTCCATTGTTTCTGTTCTGTCCTCAACAAAGTCCACAACAAAGTCTGTTGTTTGTCAATGTCAAAAACAACTTAAATGAGTGTTTTCTGATCGATGGTGTGGTCTCAGTAATAGTTTTCCAGCTCCGGTGTGTGTGTGTGTGTGTGTGTGTGTGTGTGTGTGTGTGTGTGTGTGTGTGTTATGGGGGGGCATCCTTTAATGTATTTCTTATCTCTGGGAACATAATGAATTAGCTCTGCCCTCTGATAAGACAGAAGGCGTGTTTGGTATTGATGTGGGCGTCTACAGTTAATGTAGCAATTGGCTTTCAACCTCTCCAGATGTGAAGAAGATACGGCACCGTGTGAAGAAGCCTCTCCCGTTTAAGAAAGGACAGATAGCTAGTGCGCCCACCTCCCAACCCCCACCCACTGAGGAGGAGGTGTGGATGGATTGAACTGTAATGAGAGGGAACTGGACGACACACATGATGTGATGTGACGAGCCGTAGAGGTTTGTGATCAAAGTCCTGCAGCACCACCAGTGACGAGCCACTGTAGGGACAAAAGTATGTGGACGCCATCATATGCAAATTAATACTAAAATGTCTGGAAGACTTAAGACAATAATGTCTTAAGCACTGCCTTAAAAATCCCAGTCTGCTTCATCAAGCATATTAATATATTTGTTCTACTTTTGTGTGGGCCAGACATGCTGTAAATGTTAACATATCAAATAAAGCATCAACAAGACCATTTTCTCTACCGAGCTGACCCTAGTACAGATTCATTAAAAACATAAACTGTGGCTGCGAGGTTGATAGAGTAGTAAAATATCAGCTGGTGCTGCAGCACTGAGACGTCCTAAAGAGCAGCTGAAGATGTGAAGAGCAGAAACGAGTGTTTTTCTTCACATGTTCAGTGGTGGAAACGGACAACAGGATGAATTAAAGAATCAACAGCTCGATGAAAAGGTCGAGCAGTTGTGAAAATTAAAAAGATCGTAGCACACTCACAGGACTGGTTTAATCATTTCTCGGAGTCATTACTGGGGGAGGAGATGGATGTGAGGATGCTATGTATAGCCACGGTACAATACAAACAAGCCTGTGCTTCACACACCGTCTGAACATTACAGTGTGTTTTCAGCAGCTGCCTCTGATGATCCACCTCCTCTCTCAGCTCTCAGTGTCAGCAGTTGATTCACTGTTTGTTAGTCAGTGACTCTCCATTAACCCCCCGGTTTGTGGAGGTCACCCCACCTGCAGAGGGTCTGGTTCAGACCTGCAGAGACGCACCGGGCTGCAGCTGGCTCTGCTTTATATGTCCCAGAAATGTCTTTGCCCTCAGTATTTATGTGTTTTCATGTTGGCACCTTCAGTTAATGAGCTCCGCGAAATGAAAAAGGAAAGAGCCACAACAATAACACAACCTCCGACTGTGCTACACAAGTCTTTATATTTAGCTTCTCCCTGTAGCTCTGCTGCGGCTGACTCAGTGGTTCCACTGTTATCACGTCTTAAGTCGTTTGCAGAGAGTCCAAGTAAAGTCTCGAGTCTTTCAGAGCGAATTCACAACAAGACTCACGTCCTAAAGAATGTAAATCAAGTCCCAAGTGAGACAAAGCAGTTCCAAGTCCAGTCCTGTGTCTTCAAGGAAAGTCTGAGTCAAGTTTTAAGTTGCTAAACAAGTCTGAGTACAAGACTCATGTCCTCTAGACTTTAAACAAGTCATTTAAAACAAGTCAAACTGAAAAAGGTCCAAGTCACTGGTCTGTTGAGAAGAAAAGTTTTATTCTATTAAACATGTTCAAATCATGTCATGGATTATGTAAACATGGTCTGATCAGGTTTTGAAGTTCATCTGAAACAAGTTGGACCAAGTTTCAATTCATTTCTGTCTCAGATCAATAGAAACAAATCAAGTCTCAAGTCGTCTGTGTTTACATTTCTTGACAAGTTAAATCTTCTTCTCGACCTTTGGCCAGTGATCCCTCTCCAGCTCCTTTCACTGTTTGTATTAATAGGTCTGATAAAACCACTGCTGAGAGTACTGGTGGCAGTAAATTAACACGTCCTGCTCAGACACATCAGAATAAAAGTCCTCCAGAAGCTCCAGCAGCGAGAGCTTTGACCTCTACACCAGCAGGAGGAGTCATGTTTCATTAACGGCTGCTTAACTAATTAAAATCAAATTGGAAACACCTGGAAACAATCAGGGATTTAAGCAGCACTTGTGCTGGAAGGAGAAGCTGAGCGCCGCAGCAGGTTGATCAGACGTGACTCCTCTCGTACTGACTGACAAAGTTGCTGCCGTGGAAACGAACATGTGCTGGAGTCTCCATCAATAGCGATTGTTATCATGATAATCCTCTGAGCTGTATCAGTGATTCCCAGCTGCGCCGCTCCGTCATTGATCATGTACACTTGATGTGACCCGCCGCTGTCGGCTCTTTAATAATTCAGCTCCCCCCTCGCCGTGACCTCTTCCTCCATCTGTGAAGATCAAGCTGCTGTAAAGTGATTACTCACCACGGCTGACACAGTCCTCCATTAAACCACCTCCCTCATGGCTGAAATATTTACCGAGGCCTCTGAAGCCAGTGGAGTGGGAGGTGTGGGTGCAAAAAGCATCGCTTCCAAGTCGATTTTCATTAAACTAAACTTCAAGCTGACTCTGTTACCTAAGAGCTGGAAATCACAGCGGACACTTTTTCCATTGTTGACTGACTCTCTCCTCCCCAGCTCCATCACATTTGCATCTAAAAAATCAAATGAAAGCAGCCAAGTTTCCTCAAAGAACAACAGGTCATGGTGACTGGAGTTTATAATCATCGCTGCCTGCAGCTGTGCAAAGGCCCCTGAGTGTGATATGAATCCAAAACTAGCCTAAACATGTGGTGCGTTACATCACAACTCAGATGTCAGATTTTGGGCTTCGTCATCAGAAACGCTCCCTGAACTCAGAGGAACCACTAGCTCAAAATCCAAGATGGCCGCCCCGTGCATAAACAGTGAGTAAAAGCTGTTGGTTGAACTGATTATTAGACACTTAATGTTGTTTTTGCGCCATTAAATTAGTCGTACCGTCAATATTGTGCAACTTCTACCTTTAGACACTTTGTTCTGCTGCTGACAGCGGGAAACTATTAATGTAGAGTTAGCTAACAGTGCTAATGCTAACAACAACAAGAGCTAACAAAAGTGTTGATTTTCTCACTTGTTTCCAACTCAAAACTGAAACATGGACTTGTAGTATTTCTACACGTTTCCTGTCCAGTGTTTATATTAGCAGTAGTAGCAGTAGTAGTAGCTGTTGTACTTAGTATTAGTAGTTGCAGAAGACGTTGCACTAATCATTGCTCTCGATCGTTTACTCGGCCTGATTGAAGGTGGTCTCCACCTCTCTGACGTTTCTTTCCTCTTTTTAAAGGGTTGAAACACTTTGATTTGTGGTTAGATATAAAATAAATACAATAAAATGTATTGATTCGACTTGACAGATTCACCAGAGGCTGAGAAGCAGCTTGGCCCCAGTTTTTCTGCCCCCAGTGAGGTTACGTGTGTCATTTTCCATCCGAACTCAGTGACCTGTAACTCCCCTGCTGTTACCCCCGGCAACCGCATCACCTAAAATTGGCAGGGGCCGGAGATATGACTTTAAAAACAGTGGATTTAAATCAGGCTGTAAAAGTAAAACAACATGAACACAGTCACCACTGTTTTCACTGAAACCTCAGTGAACATCAGGTTATCCCTCTTCTCCATCCATCCATCCATCCATCCATTCATCCATCCATCCATCCATCCATCACTCACCTGTCTCTTGGTGTGCTCGCTGACCTCCCCCGGCATGTCGTGGGCGCTCTTGATGAGCGTGCGTGCGATGTGGTAATAATACACGGAGATGATCACCAGAGGGATCAGGAAGTAAACCAGGAAGATCATCACCGAGTGGATCTTTGGATGCATCTGATTGGACAGCGGGTACGGCACGCAGTTCACTATGGTGACGTTCATGTTGTCCCTGTGGCCCTGAGAGGTCGGGAGGAGGGGGAGGGGAAGAAGGAGAGGAAAAGGTCAGAAGAAAGGATGAGGAGAGGGGAAGGGAAGAGGGGAACAGCGAAGGAAAGGATGAAGGAAAAACAGTCACAGAAACAGATGTGATGAAAAGAAAGAAGGTAAGGGAAGCAGATGTGTTGTTGTTGTTGTTTACCTGCATGGAGACGACTTGAGAGAAAATGGCCTCGGGGACGGCGAGCAGGACGGACAGCAGCCAGATGGAGACGGCTTTCAGACACGTCCAGAAGACGGCGCTGGACGTCTGGATGTCCATCGGGTTCACGATGGCCTTGTACCTGACGAACACAGAGACATCAAACATCAAGTCAACAACGGCTGGACCTTCACAATAAAGCGCCTCCTCCTCCGCTTTGTGTGATCTGGCAACAGAAGTTAAGCTGAACTGAAGTTAGTGATTAATAAAGTTGTTTGAATTGAATTGAATTTTTAAACAATATGAATCGTCCACTTTTTAAAAAATACAGAGCCGAGGCCACGCGCTCTGATTCAGTGATGATGTAACGGCGTGGTAAGGACGAGCGGTCGTCACGGCGTCTTTTAATCTTCAGCTGGTGTCTAATGTTCCTGTTTCATTTCATCACCTTCTCTAAACTGTTCTGTTCACCTTTCACAGAAAAACATCTGTCCACACAAACAATAATATCTAAAGCAACTGAGGGTGGGCTGTGATAGGCTGAGACACCTGTCAATCAAACAAATGCCCCCCTCTCACTGGTGTTTCTGAGACTGTGACCCTTATTTTGAAAAGCCAAGAAGCCAAAACGAAATATAAATGCAACACTTTAGTTTTTGTTTCCATTTTTGGCACGTCGAAATAAAATAAAAATCTAAACCTGCTTCTTTAATGAAACCTGTTGTGGCCATTTTTAGTGTTGATCATTTTATTCTTGGCGTCTTCAAAAAAAAAAAGTTACTTTTCTTACGTACTGTAAGTCTGACAGATGTCCATACTTCTTGTTGCACCAAACTTATAACCAATATATATATATATACAGGTAAATTTCTGTGTGTAATCTGTGACCTCCTAAAGCTACAAGGAGATCATAGCATGTTTAGTTGGTAGTTCCTGATGTTGCTAAGAGACTCTAAAGGTCCACTCAGAAAAAATCCACTTTGTTATTATTCTGCAGCAGCAACACACACACAGACATTTTGGCTCCATTTCAACACGGATTTCAGAATAAACACATTAAATCAGGCTCTGAACAGGCAGCCACTGTAGCAGCCACTATATGAATAAGAGTAGAGACCATAATGAAACAAACCCACAATCACACTTGAGGTTTTCTGGCCCGATACCAAACACAAATCATCTAATAACTGTCTCATTTTGTTTTATTCTGGCAGCATTAATGGTCCCAGGCTCTTTGTCCGTTAATGAGAAACTCCATCAGGCTGCACTTTCAGGGAGACAAAGGCAGGAAACAATGGGAGCGTGTCACTCTAATCATAATTATTCTTTATGTTATGTTATCATCTGACCAGGGTGCTTTTACACTGAAAATCCAACAAATTACATCATTGAGTTTCATCTTAAAAATAGAAATCAGAGAGAAAAAGGAAGATTTTTAAATAATTCATGGTCCACACATTTGGACCAAGAGCCATTTTCACTTATTCATCTCTATACTGTATGTTGTTGTCTTGTTTTTTTTTACTTGAACTGAAATCCAGAGAAGATTTCCTGGATTTAAGTGTGACTCCAGCTGTTGCTCCACAGCTGTATCACAGCTGGGTTAAAGCATTAGGTTTCTCATATTGATTTTTTTTTTGTTTTGTTGTTGTTGTTTTTTCTTTTCAATACACATCACATGACAGATGTGTTTGTCCGTCTCTCAGTATTTTCTTACCTTCACCTGCAGCTCTCAGCTCAGTATGTGTCATTTCTGTCTGGCGTTAGTTGGAAACTATTCTCTGCTAAAAAAAAAAAAAAAAAAAAACCCAGACCAGAAATAAACCGATCGATCAGAAGGTTTTATTTGACAATTTGCTGCAATTTACTTTTCACTTTGAGTTGAGGGAAATCATCTGTTTAAAACGATGCTGATGTTCTTTCAGTGCGACAGCAGTGGCCTTGAATAAAATCACTCAATGTGATTCATTAATTAATGCAGCTTTTAGGACGTCAGACCTTTTATGATAGTTGAACTAATAAAGCTTGTTCAAAAGGCTTTTCTGTGACAATAAGAAACAGAGAAATCTGATTGGATAACTGGACTCTCACCGGTCGTCTCTAAGCTGAATGAGACTAACTGGAGAACTGCTCTTTTTTTTTTTAATTATTATGAATGTTTAAAATGCTAAAAGTGTGACTTTCATGAACCCTTTGGGAAGAAGCTGCAGTGACAGACGGGATGAAACTCCTCCTGCTTTAATAAAACACTGATGCCACTGAAACCTCCAGGATCCAAACACACCACCAAACCAACCAGAGCTCACATCTTCCATCTCACATCTTGTTTTTCATCCAAGCACAGGTTTAACTGAATGTAACAGAGACACTGCATTATTTAAACCTGTGCCTACCTCTCCTGCTGTGACTGTGATACGTCGTAGTTAAAGGTTTATGTTGAAAATTTCGCTGCTATCTGCAGAAACACAGGAACAAACATTTCCTCCTCCTCCTCCTGCTGCTGCTGCTGCTGCAAACCAGCGGTTGTGTATAAATATGAAATGGAGTCTCCTTCATCCCGGTGACACCTGCATTAGCCAGAGTCTTAAACTGTGTTTATGTTGCTCTGACTGGTTCCAGAGAGTCTCATTTCTGGAGCTCCTAATTTCCAGCTGGTGAACATGTTTCTGTCAGAAAACAGATGAGGACTGAAAAAAAATAAAATAAACAAAACAACAACTTCTCTCTCTCTCCCTCTCTCTCTCTCTTCCTGCTGAACACACCGGGTCGGAGTGAGGTCGGACCAGCGCCACCTTCACCCCACACGATCATTCATTCATGGACCTGGGAGTCGACTCACCTCGGACTGTGTCGTATACTTTTTTGCCAATAAATCTTGCATCATGTACGTGCTGTATCTGACTCCATGTTTTATTGATGTGATGAATCATTGATTATTTTAAATCTCATGTCGGAGCTGTAGGTTTTCAGTTGTGTCCTCAGGCTGTAAACTTTCAGCACAGGAAGTCCAGGCTGGATGATATGGGGGCCGCAGGGTTTTTGTTGAAGGTGCTGAAAGTGGAGTAAGACAGCAACAGGGGAAATGGCGTCTAACTCACTTAAGGGATGTTTATTTTAGTTTTTAGCTATTGCTACGTAGCTAGCATTAGCTGTTTACCTATGATTGGGCAGGAAACGCTTCAAGTTGAGCATCAAACTTTTTTCCTTTTCTTGCTGAGAGATGTCAGCAGCAGTAGAAAGAGCTCTGTGTGTTGCTCTATCTTGTTTCTATGCTTTCCTTTCTTGTACTGAAGCTAGCATGCTAAATAGCTAGTACCGGTACCAGGACCCGAACCCGAACTGGAACCGGAACCCGAACCGGGACCGGGACCAGGACCGGAACCGGGACCGGTACTGGTACCAGGACCCGAACCGCGACCGGAACCGGAACCCGAACCGGGACCGGAACCCGAACCGGGACCGGAACCGGGATCAGGACCGGAACCGGAACCGGCACCCGAACCGGAACCGGTACCGGTACCAGGACCCGAACCGCGACCGAAACCCGAACCGGAACCGGCACCGGAACCCGAACCGGGACCGGAACCCGAACCGGAACCGGGATCGGAACCGGGACCGGAACCCGAACCGGGACCGGAACCCGAACCGGGACCGGAATCCGAACCGGGACC
>OMNW01030778.1:31150-91419 GCA_900303245.1 Selene dorsalis | reverse complement strand
CGAACCGGGTCCGGGACCAGAACCGGGACCGGGACCAGAACCGGAACCGGGACCCGAACCGGGTCGGGACCAGGACCGGGACCGGGACCGGGACCGGGACCGGGACCCGAACCGGGATCGGGACCGGGACCCGAACCGGGATCGGGATCGGGACCGGGACCGGGACCGGTACCGGGATCGGGATCGGGACCGGGAGAGGAACAGGTACCGGGATCGGATCTGTTCCAGGGCTTCCGACAACATCTCCTGTATTTGACTTTACATAGCTATGAACTGTGGGTAATTTCCTTAAGCAAAGTCAGCATCGGTGCTGACTGACAATGAGGGGACTGTGGGAGCCTAAATACAATTTTTGTTATTTCACTTGAGATGTGTTTCAGGTTCTAGTATGTGCATACTTTGTTGCCTTTATGCTGGATGTGTGTGGGCGTGGTTAGTCAGACAGACATGGAGTGGAGCCATATAGTTTTTTGACCTCTCTCCTTTTTTCTCTCGTTTCTTAAAAATGTATGTGCTCTCACCTTTTTTATTTTTCAGACAGATTCAGTTATTGTTTTGTACTAAGCTTCATGTTTTGTTTTGGAAGTAAACAAGTCGAAACTGAGTCGAAGGCGTCTCGTGGAGTTTTTTCTTTTGGTCGAGGTGGATGGCAAGAGGGAAGGTTCAGAGCGTCAACTAAGGCTTCATTAAAGAAGGAACCTACAGGGACATAAACTGATTTGATGACGTGACAATGGGACACTCACACACTCAACGTGAATGAGCCTAAGTCATGTACAGTCTATGGTCTGTAAGAGACCGGACTGGAACACAGCCATTAACCTGATGGACCAGGCCGGGTACACAAGGGCCCAATTCCCTCCCGCCTCTGAACCCCGACTGATTTAATCTTATTTTGGTGAGATATACAATAATGATTCCAGTTTACAATACTTGTTGTTGTAATGCAACAAAGTTGAGTAAGAAGCTGAGACCTGCAAGCCTAGCATGCTGGCATAGGAACAGTAGGCTGGACACTGATAATTCTCATGAATGTCAGGACAAATGGTCTCTGGCCGTCCAAAGTTACTACAGCTGACTGGATACACTGGTGAAGTTGACTCTCACTCTGGTAGTCCTGAGGACATCACACACATTGAGATGATGTGCTGTACATACTTGACGTGAACAAACTTAAGTAAAACTTGGAGAAATGCACAAAAACAGCCTCTAGAAGCCATTACAGTGAAAATATGGTGAGGACCGGCCTCCATGTCCTCACTTTACAAAATGGTCCTCACTCCAAAGGTTTAAAATTCACACTTGTCCTCACAATGATAGGAGTACAAACACACACACACACACACACACACACACACACACATATACACAGACACACACACACACTGGTCAAGCTGTGAGATTCAACATAAAGACGGCGCCGTCTGGACAGTACACAAACTCACAGTGCAGATTTCAGCAAACGTAACTCTGTTTTTCTTTCCAGTAAATATGTCTCTTGACTGGTTTTATTCATAACATCAACAAGGCATCTCAAAGATCAGGTTTAGTGGCAACTTGTGCAAAAACTATATATTTTGTTACATTGTTTTTGTTTGTATTTCTATTATTGTTAACTTATGGTTAACAATTTTTTTTCATAAAGTTGTACATGAAGTTTTTATGAGGCCTGCCTTGCAGTACATTTTTAAACAATTTAATCCTTGGTTATACCTGTAGGTAAGAGTACACACTGCAATATATTATTTAAACTCTATTATTTGTGCTTCATCATCATGGAGGTATTGTATTGTAGTGCAGGTATTATTTAAATGCAATCAATTTTTGCACATGAACATGTCTTCCACTGGGTGGAGACCTAACCTCAGTTTTTGCTGACAGACACTTGACAGTCTCTGCACTCATATGCAACATAAATGGGGAAAAGGGTGTTTTTTAAAATCTGTTGGAAGCTGCGTCTCTGGATTCAACACAAAACACACCATCAGGCAGTAAACTGTTGACCGCAAATCAGTAATCACAGTGTCAAAAAAAAGATATTAAATTTTACATGTGATAAATTTAATGAAAGGAAAAGATGCACAGTGTAACTTTACCTAAGGGGAAGGATGGAGTTTATAAATCCTGTTTTTTTGAGTCGATAAAGTCTTAATGTGACATGAAAATTTCAAAGCGGGTCCCGAGTGACTTAATTTAAAGTGTCTACTTTTTAAGGTGCTGCATTAAATGAGGAGACTTCCTGTGAAATTCTTTATGTGATGTAATATTTACACTTTCACTCAAACACTAATGAAGCCACAGGAAAATGACCATCTAACAGCCACAGTGAGGGTTAATGCACAAGCACAATGAAAGAATAAAAAAAAACATAAATAATTCACTCATTTTCTATTTATGCACTGAGGTATGTCTTAGTACTGTATGTGTAGGCGATATAAATGTATGATAATATTTCTGTGCATGTAATTGTATGGGCACTTCTTTGAAGATGTAACTTTTCTTTGATCACACACTATATCCTCCCACGCAGTACACAACTGTAAATTTTTGTTTGTGTTTGGTTTGTTTCCCAGACTTCCTCTCTCCCTCAGTGCTGACCTTTTCCCACAGTGAGCTCCTAAGTGTGTGTGAGAGGTCTGACCTTTTTTGACATCCAATAATAAACTGAGTCACCACCTGTGCAGTGTAACTGAGACAAACGGCCGACTGGCAGCAGGACAAAAACAGAGGGGGAGCTTCTTCAGGAGGACCATGATGCACTTCATCGAGTAGACACATCTAAAAACAACATGTTGTATTTAGGACAGAAAATCATATAATATATCATCGTAACTGACAAAAACTGTCACATGCACTTATTAATGAAAAGATCTCAAATAACAATTACGAATGCACAATACACAGAAATGCAGACTCACAGCTATATGCACACATAGACACACACACCTTGGTTAGCTCTGGGACCCGTGTGCTCTCTGTCACGGAAAAAGCTATTTTGTGTCTTCCACACATCAAAGGTATGCGACAAAAACTAAAACTCATCTGACCCCATTCTATCACACATGCGCACACACACATACAGTACACATGCACACGTGGGACGGGCAAATAATTCAAATATTTCATTTAGAAACAGGGAAAAGATGTTTAACAAAATATGGGACTGAAACTTTAATTCACATTTTTGAACCTTGTGTGTCCACTGAGATAAGGAAAAATCTGTCACCATCATCGTCGCTGAATTCAGTCCATCAGTTTTAGCTTTTGTCTGACATATGAGTGGAACAATGTAGCTCTGTCTCTGCTATTCTATATAACTGTTTTAAGTTGTAGGAAATAAAAGGAGAAAAAAAAAGACAAAGAGAGGAGAAGGAGAGAAGCGACGGTAACACCACAACATTTGAGTCCATTAGCAGTACACCTCTCATTTATAAAAGATAGAGAATTAACAGCTCCCTCTGGGCTGCCGCTGCACTCTCTTCTGCGCATGGTCTTTCTTCTCAGCTATTGTTCATGTCCTATCAGTGGATCCGTGTGCTTAAAAATGCCAAACCATGACGGAGATTCCTTCTCTGTCAGTATTGAGAGGCTCAAACTCTGCGAAAGCTTAACAGCTTGGGACTTAGAAACATTAACTAAATTTATAAGTGTCACTCTTCCTCTCTGGTCTCTGATGTTTAAATAAAAAGTGTTTGACAAGCGAGGTGCCACTCCCCTATGGTTTTGCTTCACTCTATTGTTTTACCTGATAATTGTCAAATCTCTTTTTCAAAAGTATTGAGGGCTGAGTTTTAAGTGAATCTCTGTGTCTTTGTTTGGCTCAAAGAGCCCAACATCCCAGCTGCTAACACACTGCTGATGGTGAGTTTCTGCCTTTTGAGGAGAGAGACGGGGTGTTTTTTTGTGTTTTTCTGTTGTTTGGTGTTTGTGCAGTCTGAGACAGCATGTGTTAGTAAGTGTTTGCAACCCTTCCCCCCTCAAGAGGCAAAATAAGAAAGTGCAAAAGGATGCAACGCATGGAAAGAAAAATATATATTTTATCATGTAGATTCACCGACTTGCTGGGTAAACACACAAAAAAATGTTGATATACTGCAGATATACATCCTATAAGAATTCCAAGATATTTCAAACAAACGAATAAATGTGATCTATCTTCAGACTTTACATGTGATACTGACATACTTTTGTTCTTCAAAGCCTTTTTGTCAGTTTTGATATCGATCTGACATGGTTGTCTTTTGTCATTAACTACAAAACCAATCTGTCACATGTAACCATGAGCTTCAAGATCAAAGTTTAGAAGATTGACGTCATTGTTCATGAACAATAAGATGATTTTTGTCACATCTTTGAGCAGTATGTTCTATGTTCCCTGGTGACATTATACAGAGAGAAAATTACACTTTTCTGTTTACACTCATGTTAGTGTCCCCGTACAATACAAGAGAGTTCTTCATTAAACATCGGTAAAAATACACCAAAGTTTTACCTACTAATTCGCAATTGGCTGAGTGCAGTTGTTTTCAGAACTGGGTCCCTGGCAAAATCAGGATTAGTTTAATGCCACTGCCTCTTCGCTGACTAGAAATGTACCCAGCGAGAGCAAGTAGGATGAAGGTTGTGGTTTCACTGAGCCCACTGTGGCTGTCGGCCCACCTACAGCACACACAGATATGGGATTCTGTACCAAATCACTTTTAACAGCATAACGCTCCTCTGATGGAGTTCCATGAGATGCAGACCACGTGGGGTATGAAAAATAGCAAGAGCTGGTCTAATACCACTGGCATAGGACTACGTCTTAGATGATACGCCCCTGTTGCATTAAGAAAAGAGAGGGAGAGGAAGCGGGAGAGAGAGAGAGAGAGAGAGAGAGAGAGAACCGCAGCCAAGCGGTGAGAGCATTTGGAGAAATGTGCAGGGTCCCCCCCAATCGCCTGTCGGATCCTATTTCCAACTGAAATTATTTATGGACTGGAATAAATAGGTCATTTGATTATGAGCCTGGCTGGCACAAAAAGAGGACAAATACAACAAAAATGCAGTTGATGAACCTCTTTGTAACTCGAAGGAGTGGGAAATTGCAGTGTGACACACATCACGTTCATAAATGACAGTCTGTAGCTGAGGGAGAAGGAGAGCTGGGTGGTGATCTGTGCCTACTTCAAACACCAAGGCCTGGTCCAGCACAGAGGGAAACAAGTGGCATAATGAGTGATGAGCGTCTCTCTTCTATTTGTAACTAATGGCTCAATGGCACTGTCCTCTAGCACTAATTGATTTTTTTGTTGCCTCTTGAGGGGCAGCCAACAAACCTTGTTGACAATATTGACATATCATCAATTCATAAAGTTGATATGGCACATGTTAGCAAGCAATTCCTTATTGAATCTTACATGATGGATTTAGGTCCAATATTCACTCTCCCTCTGCTTTGGTGGAAAAGCTCCACCATCAGCTAGTTACTATCTGAACAGAGATTTTTTGAGCTGAACAACACTGAAATGAAAGCAATAATAATCAACCAACACACAACAGTTGTGCCTGCAACAGTGAGACAATGAGTTAAAAAACACTAAGTGATTTGGGGGACAGCTCTAAAATTTGAGGCTTTGTAATATATATGTAATATATATATAAATTTAGTCAGAGCAGCTTTATAAAATAAACACAAAGCCATTTTAAAGTGCTAAATATGCAATGAGACACTCCTGCTGCTTCAGCAGGCTTCAGGATATCCAAGTATGTCACTATCTAGCCACATAATCATTTCTATGTTCTGTGTTTTCAAACAGTTGTGAAATTAGTACTTGGCATTTTGGGAACCTTAATAATTTTCCTTAAGCAAATTAGCTGAGAGGATCAACACCACTCCTTAGAAGCTACAGCAATTAAGGAGCATCTTCGACTAAGCTCATTAATTAACACCTTCTATCTTGTTTCTTTGCTATGTACAAAAACAGAGGTTTAAAAAGAGCCATTGGCAGTCAATTCAGGGTTATAAACCAGACAATTTCTTGCTGGAGCACAGTGACTGTAAAAACAAAAACAAAACACATCTTGCTATTTTACACACGAATTTTTGTACAGACTAAACAAACAAATTAGTGAGGTGCTGGAAATCGTTTCTTTTGCCTGTGGATATGGCCGGGCAAACTTTTCCCCAGGACTTCCTGGCGTAATGATAAACTATGGTAACTTTGCGCAGACACGACAGTAGAGATTTGTTTCCCCTCTAACATCAGACGCACAGTAATTACGTCACAGGCTCTCACTACTACCTGTTCCTAGAAAATGCAGGTGAGCACACACAAACAACTACAAACTTAGTACAGCTCTAACTTGTTACAACATTAATATTTCACATGAAACTTACGAGAATCAGTTAAAGATTATATATGATTTAATAGTAACGATTTCAGGATTTAAATCGGACATAAAATGTAAGCTAGGCTTGATCTAGCTAGCATTTGTTTAGCAGGAGTCTTAAGCTAATTTGGGAAGTCAAATTACACGCTTAGTTTTGAATAAATTCACACGGGACACTCTGCAACGACACTTTATGCCCGAAGTGACCGACGAGTGTATTTGTGGGACATTATCTGAAACGTGACCACGGTAACAGTTAAAGCTTGTTTACCTGTAAAGAAGTCACATCTCCGGACATCTCGAGCTGGGGCGCGCGCCCCGTGCCAGCGGCGCTGCGCTGTGTTGTGGGGGAATGTGTTTCTGAAGCAGCGTGAGCGCGCCAATCTGAGCTCCACACTCATTCTGGTCTGTCAGTCTTTTTATCTCGCACAGCGTGTGTCTCCCTCCTCTCTGTCTCCTCCTCCAGCCCCATGTTCACACCACCGCCGTGCCGGAGCAGTTCACCTGTGTAGCCGACGCTGAGATCCTGCTGCCGGGGGCCGGCGGAGTCCAGTCCACTGAGCGTTGCCAGGATGCGGTGCCACAAGTTTTGGGGACCATGTTCGCTTGGGTTTTATGTTGGGATGGCTGTGCTTTTCAGAGGTAGGTTTGGGATAAAGTCGCTCTTGAGCTTAACTTTTTTTTTACACCCCCTTGTCTGTTTTTGGACATGTTTTTCAGTGAATGCTTGGTATGTGGATGAATGGGGGCTATAAGAAAACGCTACACTTAGTTTAAGCCAGCTTTCATCTGTAATTCCTGAAAGGACTAATGAACCTAGGTGTGGTCTTTGTAGGAGGCATCGGTCTAACATTTTGGCAACTTGTTCGTTCATTAGAAACTGTTGATAATATTAGGATAGACATTATATTTTGCTTTACATGAAACCCAGTTGCCTCTTAATATTTCATTTCAAGTTATGAAGAATAGCCACTTAAGGATTGAATCACAGGAATCTTCTTAACAAAGTCAGAAATGTTATAAGGAATGAGAGTGGTATCTGTGATATGAATCAGGAAAACAAAAATCACTTGTTTCTTCACTCTGACTGTACTTTTCACGAGATTTGTTCCCATAAATGATTATTTAATACACTAAGGGCTATTTTTAAACACTGTTTGCATGTCAGTGTGCATTTGTGAGTGTGTGTGTGTGTGAGTATGATGTGTGTGCAGCATTAATATTTGCACATTCGTGTGCAATGAGAAGTGCAGGCATGGCTCTAATTCTCTCCTAAGCTGCATCCCATCATCATCATCATCAGCAGCAGCAGCATCTACAACATCTGGGATGTTTACTTACCCATTTGTGACACAGCGGCTTTGCTGGAGATATCCTTTCAAACTTTCTATGTGTGCATGTGTGTGTGTGTGTGTGTCCATTGAACCTGCCAACCTTCCACTGTCGTCACTTCTCCATACTGATCAAGTCAATGGTCGCCTTGTAGGCGAGAATGGGGGGTGGGAGCATCAGCTTTAATGACTGAAATAAAGGCTGAAGGGAGAGATAAAGAGGATGGATTACATGCTGACCCATGACAGGAGGCAGCCAAAGTCTTTCATGGACAGCGTTGCTGTCTCATGGTGGGACAGTGTTGGTGTTTACCATCACTCTTGTCTGCTGTGGAAGCTGTGACAGCACTGTTAGAAGACATGAGCTGTATAATTTAGCACTGAATCCTAATATCACAAATCACTTTTCGTGATTTTCACTTTTATTTATTTCCCCCAAAACAATTCCCAAAAAATCTGTCAACATGGTGAAAAAAAATTAAGATTTTGCAAAGTAAAGAATTTGCTGCAGTTTTCAAAGGTTAATATTGACCTTTCATGATACATGCAATTTGTTACTGATATAAATGTGTCTATGGATCTCTCCATAATTTTGTGCGGCAGCATGTTACATTCAAGTACTAGGATGAGAATAGAGGCCCCTGAAGCTTTGGACATGGGGATTAATGAAGCAGCAATAGCTGCTTGTTGTACATTCACTGTACAATAAGTAGCTTTAGTCTGTCAAGGGAAAGTCAAGACAATGGCCAAAAGATGAGATACAGGATGATTTAGTTTCCTTGAAACTGAAGCATGATTTTGTAATAAATTGCTCTCCCTTCAGCCAGACAGTGGGGTTCACAGATTAAAGAGTGTGAAATTATTTTTCTGACCCTCACTCAAACAATCAGCAACTGGTTAAACTGGAGTTGTCTGGCGCAGATGCTCCAGTAATGTCTGCTTGATGTCAGTGCAGCGCCTCATCTCTCTCGGATGTCTTGGTCTGTCTTTCGTTTAATCTCTCTCTCTCACTCACAGACTCTTTCACAGTCTGCCTGCTTTCTAATTTTTTCCGGAGTCAGCAATACTGTACACTTTCTCAGACTCCACGCTCTTTAATCATGAAGTTTATGTAGATTGGGCTGTTTGTGCCCTTGTTCAGCATTTCAGTCATGCGTGAAGGTGGTGCGAGCGCTGCTGTTCGTCTAATCACGACATGGCCAACAGGTTGTGCTGCCATCCACTTATTTTAGAAGTTTCAAGCTGTGGGTTTGTATATAAACACCCTAAATCAGCATAACGGTATAGATGTGGCATCTATGCACCCAGCAGTGCAACAGCACAGGTCTTAACTCCTGGATTAGGATTAAACATCCAGTGGTTTTAGGGCTCAGAGCCCTCAACCATAGATTATAAATCTCAGCTATATGAATCCATCCATCCAAAACTCCATTAACACACAACACCATATGCTCTAATCCCTGTAGTCACATGAACCTAGAAATGATGTGTTGATGGACGGAACCATCTTCATTCGCTACGAGTACGTACATCGTATACGCACAAGGAAACTCAGTTACCTGTAAACACACACAAAAAGACACAGTCACGGTGACACGCAATTACTGGTGATCTACAGAAAGTGAAGAAGTCTGAGGGTGGAAATCAACCTTTTTCAGTATTAGTTCATCTAGTGGTCTCCTCTGCTCTCCCTCATCTGTCTCTGTTTCACCCTCCCTTCTATCTGCCTGGCGTCCCCACCTTCCCTCTCGTCATTCCAGATTTTATATATTAGATCTTGTCAATGACATGCTGTCCTTGTCTTCCCTTTTTGTTTTGTGTCTGAACGTTTCACAGGCCCTATTTGAAACCCTGTCTTACAACTTTTGTTCTGGCAGCTGGAATAGTACTGAAGGCAAAGCAGCACAGCATGAATGCAACTAATGAAAGCTGCGAGTCTCAACATTATATGATAACAGTTACAGAATAATTAAACATTTAGGGACATAATTGATATTTTAGTCCAGTTCTCTGTTAATATAACTGGGAACATGTATGCGTATACACAAGTGAAATAACCGACAGAAGAGCTCAGCAGTCTAATTTTCATAATTTAATAAAAAATACAACTAGTAAGTCAGGGCACATTTTAACTTCACAACTCTCTTTGCGAAGATCTCACAAAATGTAAAACCTCTTGCAGCCACTTCTTTGCTTTGGAGAATTTCCCAGGCTTTTTAAGGACCCTTCATGCCCTGGTTTTACCCTAGCTTCACTTCATTTTCACCATCATCTATCTCTAGTTCTCTTCTTCTCCTTTGGTTTCTTACTTCCTTGTGCCTCCTGTTATCAACTCTCATCATCTCTTATTCCTTGGTCTCTCTCACTTTGTTTCTCCTCCTATCCCTGTTTTGCTGTTGTGCGGTTTGAAACACAGGTTGGATAATAAGCTAGCCACCTGGGTTAAGATGTAGGTTTAAAGATGCGGAACATCTGGATACTTTACTGCTGACCTCCCCTGTCTCATTCCGCTACCAAATGATTGATAGTGAAATAATGAGGTGCTAGACCATTGCCAAAGTAGACGTGACCTTAATTCAAATCAATGCATGCTGGGTTACTTTGTGAAGCAAACCTGTGTGGTGATTGTGCGCGAATACAAGGCGCGATCTACAAATATCATCTATAGTCTCCTATCATTTTGCAGACACGAATATAAAAAAATAAACATTCTACTAACACATGAATACACAAAGACAATGTGGGACACACTTTGTTGCAACAAGGACCTTGTTATTTCTTCACAGTTAGAAAACATTCATCAAGGTCGGCCATAATCTAAAAGACAGTAGATGGCTTCTGTTAAGTTGGGCGCCCATTCACTAGTTTGGGAAAGGAAATGTTTGGCAGGGGCTCATTGGCACACTGGTGTGAGGTCATCCACTCATCTTCAGTGACTGGATCTATAAAAGAAATTGCTTGATATCTGCAAGACGGATTCTGGCCAGTGAAATTTCAGCAGTGTCAGTGTGTGATTTACCAAAGTGTTTCTAAGTTTTATCTGCTGCTAATTTTATTTCATCCATTCACTGTCTGTCTCACTGGTATTTATTATTCTCCGGTTTCCTACATGCACTAACACACACTAATACACCACAGTATTTGCATCACAAAGACTGTGGATGTTTAGCATTTGCTATGGTGTTGACTGTCCTGGCCCTCTGGTAGTGGCGGCCTGTCAGCGGCTTCTTTGTTCAGCACTGTTCCCCTTCAGGTTCATAACTGTGGTCTCGAAGTCCCAGAGCATTCTGGGATCAGAGCCCTGTTATGTTCCAGGCTGGATAATAGACTGGACTTTTTGTTTCAATTGTTAAGATTTAGCAAGCATGTTTAGCACAGTGTGAAATAAGATTACTCTAAGTAATGAGGGGTTGGTTTGACATTAGTGTGTTTTTTATGTCAGCATTTTATGTCCTTTTTTACAGACAAGCCACAAAAGAAAACTTGCTGTTTGCATGTAATGTTGAGCTAAACAAGGGGGGAGGGCGGACTGGACAAAAAAAATTATACAACAATCTTTTGGGTAGTATCACAACCCATGACCTGAAACATGATCAGAATCTTGTTAATGCTCTGATATTATCATGAAAGTGCCGACTGGAAGTTGTGATTCATATCTCCCTCTCGCTTTGATGCTTCTTTCAGATGTTCGTCTACTCGTCACTATAATTAGCCCAGAATGCTGTTCTGTTTTGAAACTGTCACATCCCGCCACACTTTTTGCTTAGTCCATATAGAGTATTCATCTGGAAAGCACTGTTGGTTATTTACGAGGTGCTATATGTAAGTGTTTTGGTTTGAAAGTTTAGTCCTTGCTTACCTGCTAACCCCGACTGGTCCAGCTCGGTGTTTCCCTGCCTGCAGCCAGGTCTCTCATCCTGTGGATGGACTGTGGCTCCACACGGTTTGACCACTTTTGGTGATAATGGTTGTTGTTCTAGTCTGGTGGAGAGCTGCAAAGTGTGCCGCTGTACCGAGCTCTCAGAGGCTGCAGAGAAAACCAAGGGCTGGCACCAACAGCTGCAATTAGTGGGTACACTGTCTAACAGCCATCAATGGGTGGTAGCAATTTAACTTTTTTTTTTTTAACGTATATTTTATAAATGGGGAGGCAGAGAGACGGGGAATGACATGCAGCAAAGGGCCGCCAGATGCAGGATTCGCAATTCCGCAATTTAACTTTTTTTAATTTAATGTCTAAATATAGCCCCTTTTAGTGGTATCATCACCTATATGATTCATTTCAAAAGTATATATGCAAAATCATCCATGATATGAAATTGTCAACCCAAAGATAAACTGAAGTTAAATGATGTGAATATTGTTTTAAAATCTTAGTACACAAGTTCCTATCTTCATTATCTTTTTGTCACCACAGCTTTGTCGTGTTCTTCCTGTTTATTTGTCGAGATTCATAGTATATAAGTGAGAACATCAGGGGTCCCAGAGGCCCCATCACTGCTTTAACAATCTGTCTAGCAGATAAGATCACTGGTACAAACAGCAGTTGGTTACACTTAAGCTGTTGAAACTCACAGACATAGATTTTTAATGTCATATTAATTTGAGATCCAAAGTAAGCAGCTTTGACCATTGCTGTGATACATTGTTAATGAAGCAAACACACCAAAGGACCATGAAACAATAATTGTGTTTTTCTCTGGGCATTGCTCACTTGACAAGTATGCATGACAGTAGTTTTAAGACAGATTTGAAAATAATATAATAATGCAGACATATCATTTAAAACACCTCCACATTTCACATGCAGCGCTGCATGTCTGGACAGAGCTAATTATAGCTGGACTCATCAGGGGCACTAAAACATCCTGACCTAAGAAGTAGCATTGCTGTTTGTTTTTGTGTTTGGGTGAATGTCTATGACTGTCTCTCTCCAGGTAACAGTGAATGTGTGTGTGAGAGAGTGAGAATAAAAGGGAGGGAAAATATGTCCCTCCAGCCATCTGTATTTGGATAGCCTGTGTCTGATGATTGTGTTGGAGGCCTCATCTGAGCGCATTGACCCAGTAAAAAAATATTCAGATGGGACAGAATCGCCTAGCTGAATTTCTCTGTATATGTTAATGGGTGTGTGTGAGATTGTGTGACAGGAAGAGGGCAAAAAAGAGAGAGAATTATAATGTATTCGGGTGCTTTTGCAACATACTTGCATTTTTAGATCAACAACTTGTATTTTTGGCTCCACGGTGTAAAATGTGTATAGTTGGCCTTTATATTTGTCCTTATTTTCCCTCCACTGGAAGTGACTTTCTATTAAAATCCAACCATTAGTTTGCAGATGAGTTGAACTAAGTGATGATGGTGTTAACGATGTTTTTCAAGGTTTTTCTTTATTTCCTAACAACATAACCGGCTGCAGAAGATGCTCATTGATGTAAATTCAGGACAGGCAGAGAGAGAGAGAAAAGGAGGACTAGAGGTAACAAGAGAAACACATAGAAAGAGAGAGGGATCAAAGGAGGGGATATCACAAGATTCGGAAAGGCTTGTAAAGGGATAAAGACATTGATAGAGGGAGAGGGGTACACTGAAAGAATGAAAAACGTACAGTAAAATAGCCTAGAAAAGGGGTGTTGCAAAAATTGGAATTGCTTTCAAAAGAGAAATAAAAGGTGTTAAGACATTAGATGAGAAGTGGAGAAAAGACATGTGGGTGGAAGGATGGGTAGAATGTGCTTCTGATTTTCCCTTATCTACCCACATTTACATTTGACATTTAAAACTATGCTGGCTCCTGCAGTTTTACTGGATTTTGAATCTGTAAAATATGCACATCTCTGCTCTCCAGGTACTAGTCCATCCATCCATCCATCCATCCTTTTTTCTTTGACATAATTTCCTAAAATCTGTGAAAATTTAGCCAGTGCCTGAAGCATTTGGAACCATGGGACTGTCACTCAGACAGTATGGGATTGCATTCGCTGCATCATGTGCCATAATGAAACGCATAATGTAAAATAAAATCACAAAGCTGCAGTATGTCTGCTAAGGCTTTTGCTTATAGATTCAGACCTGCAGGTTGAACTTTGAGCTGGCTTCCTTTTGTGGACAGAATACTAAATATTGAAGAGGGTTAAGATGTCAAGTGTGTTTTGGTGCTCATCTGTTGAGTTGGCATTGTTCCCTCAGAGCATGTACCTGTACAAGAAAACACTAAAATGTATACATTTACAAAATCTGTGAGTGGAATTTTAAAATGAATTTGCTAAATGATACAATACAACGCTTGAATCTATGTGGATGTCCTCTTTGACAGAGCATCTTTTAAACACATTGGGTCAATAGTGGGACACATCAGTCAGAATACCGTTCCAGTCTTGAGCAGACTTTTCCTCCTATTTGTCACATTTGCAAAGCCCCCATTTGTTATAAACCTGATTTTCTTCATACCTTGGCCACATTATGGAAATTATCCCTTTTTGCTGATGCTAAGCAAAATGATCTATTATTTTCATTCTAACAGATGCGTGGTTGCAGCTGTCCTGTTCTGACTCAGTAATAGCTGTTGTGTCAGTTTGTCAAACCACCCCCCTGTCTTGATGTTGTCAGTTCTTAAGTGTTCCTTCTAATCCCAGTACAAAATAGTGGGTCCCACTCCAAAAACGCCCACAATATTATTTATGTCCTCAGTATTTGAATGAATACAACTTTAAATCAGGGGCTGGATCCTGTCCCAGTATAAACAGACCAAGGCAGGGTGACACATTCTTGGACAAGTTGTCTTACGACCACAGGGCACAAAGCGTAATGCATAAATATGTACAGCCCAAATTTACATCTCTTTGTGTATCACATTTTTCATCTCCTCTTGATTCTCTCTCACAATAATCAGCAGGATAGCTCTCACGTCCAATATTCTTCTAATAAAAGTTGATGTTGAGGAAACACACATAAATAGAAAATTGTCTTTGTCTCTAAGGAGACTCTGTGAATGTGTGAAATGTATTAATATTTTTAGGGATGCTGCCGAGCTGAAATAAAAGGTCCCCTTGGGTGCTGAGGCCCTCTGGGTCCCAGAGGTGCCCAGAAGCAGTCTGACTCTGCTTATTAAACTAGAACTAATTCTTTATGCAGACATCCTTGAGCTCAGGGGCAACTTCAGTGTGCTGTATTAGTGAGGTTAGGTTAACATGCACACATCAGTGTACAGGGTTTTAACCCACACTGAAACGGTGTCAAAGACACGGGGTTACCCGTTTCCTCTATGTTTGGAATGCAAATGAGAAAAGAAAGGCAACAGTCCTTCTACATTTGTGTGTTTTTATCAGAAGATATTATTCAAAAACATTTTTGTTTTTTCAAGATGACCAGATATACTCACACTCTGTACATACACCGTGACCTTGAAATTATAAGATTCTATCAGTCTAAGTGGTTTTAAGATATTAATTTGAAGTTATGCACCCTGAACTGAAAGTACAAATACATTCCACTTTGCAAGACACAACAAAAAGCTAATGAATTTGTAAGTGATTTTGAATGCAGATAGTTGAGCAGCAGGCACAATCTCCAAAAAAAATGATAAAATGTTACATATAACGACCTCGACATCATTGTTTAAAACATTTCAGGCATTCGGCCGCCTTAAAATTTAAGAGAAGAATTTGAGTTGAACTTATCAGTGAGAGCATTGTGGTTTGCTTTGCATCAGCTGTTTCATACATGCTTCACATCTCTACATTTCACCAGCTCTGTGATGATCAGCTGACTAGAATCATACAATGAGGGCACTGGATGATCATCACTCTTTCTCTGGTGATGTGTTTATTCCACAGATCCATGCACATTATGAGTATTTTTGATTTACACATTTTGCCGTTAATGCCCTCAAGAGCCTGAACAGAAAGAAGCAATGTGGTGTGATTTTTTTTTCTATTTCCTTTGTTGTATATTTGTGTGCTTAATGTTATATTGTTAACTTAAATGTAGTACTGACTGTGAAAATACAATTTCCCCTTGGGGATAATAAAGCACAAATCTGAATCTGTCTCTGCTTAGATTTAGTATGAAAGTGTGTGTTTATTAAGGGGAAATTTTATGTTCTTTCCATTGGGATTTTTCCACCAGATAAAACTGTATTACCAATTAAAATAAAGGGTAAGTTCCTCAATTTAAAGAGGACTTCTAGTAGGGATACAATGATTCTGATACTGAGACAAAAACACAATACTGAAGAACAAACCCTGCCTTCAAAAATTGAGGTCTGAATGTAAAACCATGAATTTGAGAGTTGTAACCTTAACCTCTGCAAATCCTGACAATTTCTATCACAACTCTTTTCAGTCATATCAACAGTAAATCAACTTTAAACTCCAGCCCCACAGTGACTGAGTTTTCATGTACACAGCTCTGCACACTTCTTCGCTGCTATAAGGACTGAGCTGCTCCAGAGGAGTGGGGTTGACTCGGTAACATTTTGATTTAAAGTTTGGTTTCCTGGTTAAAGAGGTGTGTTTCCTTTAATACTCATAAATATTTAAGCTTAAACCTATTGCAATATTTGTCTTACTGACAATTGATTATTTGGATAATGCCACTAATCCAATGACCTTCTCTTAGACCTGAACTGGGTGCAGTGGTGACCCCTGACATTTTCTGTAATGACCCACATGCTGTTACAGAGATGCAGTATTGATCTGCCTTAGTTGCTTATCATTGGTATGGCTGTGTTTAGCACACACACACACACACACACACACATACAATTGATATACCTAGGAGGGTGCACTCATTTTTTTCTCCTTAGCAGGGATGTAAGTTAATAGTAGCAAAGGTTGTGCATTAGTTCATGTGACGGACACAAAAAAGGTCAAACCAGCTAAAGTGACATCTTTTGGAGAATACAGTTGCTGCTGTGCTCTAATGTGAATGTGAATTTCAAAAAGTTTTTTTTTCCTTTCCTATTATTATTCTTTGGAAGTCTGTTTTAAATGCTAAATAATGTAAATTTGTCTTCATCCAAAGATCAGCTTTAAGTTCTTTCTTACATTTTTACCTTTATTATAACAAGAGATGCAAATCCTACCAAAGTTAAATATATATATTTGTTTAAAAGGTAACAGGAGCATAAATTAGGCCTGTTATTAATAAGTGACTTTCTTTTATATTTGCTCTGAGGAACTCCATCATGCACTCCAAGTAAGGAGAGGACAAGGACAGGGGTACAGAACAGAGACCCTCCCCCCATTCCCACTGTTTCTCACTCTTCCTCTGCCGGAGTTTGTTTGATGCTGCTTGCCAGTTTCTCATATCAGCTTCATCAGCGAGATAATTAAAAAATATATAAATTATTTAAAAAAACAAACAAACTAATAAAACAATGAATGGATCTATCCTGTCTTTTCATCCCACTACACACAGTTTGTTTTCAAATTGAAGTTGTTGGCACAGTGGTTCAGTTTACGTCATTACTTAATTCCTTGTGAACGTGTGTGTTTTATGAGACAAACAGCAGTGGAGTCTGAGCCTTCAATTCTTCACTAACTTCATTAGTTCAGTTACGTCTCTTTGGACCTCTGTTCACATTTCACTGTAATAAAACACAGGAGAGACGGAAGAGGGGGGTGGACAAGATAATAGCTCTAGATGAAGCTGTATTTAAATGTGTGTACTCGTGTGTCTGTAAAACTTATTGTGCATGGAGAGACAGATTTATGACTTTGTAGACCTTTGTGTTGAATTATTGAGATTCTGTTTTTGTTTTTGCAGAACATCAGCCATTAAAGCACTTGTGGGGATGTCCATTCAAACATGTTAACAGAGCAAGAGACAGATGAAGAATGAGGCGTAAAAATGTGTCTAAATCAGTGTCTGTGGAATCAGTGAGTCCAACTTCCACAAGAGGACGTGGAACCTGGACAGATGGATGCATAGATTGAAAGGATGAGGTCTGGTGTATTAATCAGAGTCTGTGTGGCTCCTAAGGAGCAGTGAAAAGGTTTCTGCTGTGCTGAGCAGCTTCTTGCAGCTCGTCTGTCTCTGACCTCAGTTCTGCCATAACTCTCCTCATTACAGCCTTAATGGGCCAATCAGCACCGTACTGGGCCAAAGGCACACTCCTCTCCTTTCTCTTTCACAGCTTTACAGATCTGTAGAGCTCGCTCTCCTCCTTTGCCGTAATGATCTCTCCTAGTTACTCATCCACATCACATTTCTGTCTTCGATCTATCTTCTTTACTCCTCTCTCTTTTTTCTGTTGTATTTTTACATGTGGGAGTCATTATGCTGTCGTGGGGGTTACCTGCTGAGCACATTTTCTGACAATCTATCAGTGGCAAGTTGTGTATGTGGTGTATAAACAAAACTTGGCTGGTGTAAAAAATGTCACTGAGTGCAAAAGAAGGCTGTTTTTTATTTGGTAAGATACAGTCTGTATCCACACTGCAGGCTTTTATCCATAGCTCCTCTTCAGTTTGCTGTTCAAATGTCATGTTTGTCGTTGTAGCCAGTATCCAATACCATTCTGAAAAGTAATTCATCTTTAGTCACCTCCATGTGCACAAATGCAATGCTCGAGATGTAGCGCCTGCTGAGAGTGAGATCTGTGACTCCGAGGACATTAACAGCAGAGTCTGACTGTGTATGTGCGTGTATGATAAAGTGTTTGTGTGTCGCTGTCTCCCCTTATTTTTGGGACAAATGGGATTGTGCTAAGTGTATGTGGAAGGTTAGGTAAAGAGGATCAATAATACTGATGAGAATCGGGCCAACAAACACATCATCCTAATCACCCTGGACCTTAAGACTACACCACCTCACAGTCTTGCCACTGTGTGTATGTGTGTTACAGTCTGCTGATGTATATGCAGATGTCAGCACTTGTGCTTATTTATTCATTATTCATCAAAACTTTCAGCTCTACAAACAAACCTGCCTCTACTATACTGTTCATGCTAAAGGCAGGACCACAGAGTACGGTGTAGGAATCAGGGACATCTTGGCTCAAACTGTTGTCAGCTGGATAGGTACAGCATGTGGCAGCGTGTTTGAATTTCTGCAGGTAAATTATAATCTAGCTACAGCCCGGTGCCAGAAAGACAAGGGCAAAAGGTGAGCAAAACCATTAAAGCTACTTTCTGGATTAGAAATCAGCCTCCGTATCCAAGAAAATGTTCCCATAGCTGAAGCCAATTTTTTTGTGCTTCAAAAAAATTCCTCTCTGGAATTCAGTTGTTTCAGCTGTGGATTTATGGCTCATAAATGCAAACAGACTGCGTGCCATGTGTATATAAATCAAGCAGAGACCTTCAGAAATCTGTAGTGACAGGGGGCTGCACCTGCAATTCTGAATTATGGTGAAGCTGCTGGTGGGTGTGTGTGATGAAGCTTTATTAAAGTCAAGAAGTAACTACTGTTTTAATAACTTTTTGAAGCGAGCGGCCAATGCTTTGCATTCAAAATTATAATCAGCTGAAGCATCTTTTCTCTTGCTCCTGTTGTTTCACCAGGATCCCTGCAGGGGGAACACCAGAGGAGGCTGTACAAAGAGCTGCTGGCCAACTACAACAGACTGGAAAGACCTGTGGTCAATGACTCAGCTGCCATCTTAGTGGAGCTGGGCCTCACGCTGCTGCAGATCATCGACGTGGTGAGGGAGACGGTTCTTTTTGTGTGTTTTGTTCATGTGTGCGTGGCTGGGTGTTGAGGTTGTTGTGTTGTGATGATGCAGGTAGGCGGCAGGATATCGGGTTTGTATTGTATTGTATTGGGCGTGTGGTTTATTGGAGATTGGGATTCCTCCTGTGCTGCTGACTTTTGCATAATTTCACCTCTGAGGAATTAAGCTGCTTATTAAAGAAGTGATTAAAAAACAATGAAAGATTCTCAGAGGAAATGGAACATGTGTTATTTGTAAAGAGATCACTGCCATTGAAATATGCCCTACATCTCAGCAACCTATATATGTGTTTTTAGTTTGTGGGTGACATGAGGTATTATATTAGATTCATGCATTTGAGAGGTGCTTTTATCCAAAGCCACCTACAAGTGAGTTCCAAAACTAAATTTTCAGTGAAGTGGGAGATCTTGGTGTGAATACTAAAGAATGATCTGTTAACAAGTGGAAGGAGATCAGGTGGAGAGGTGCATAGAAAGTACTTGTTAGGCAGTTAGAGGTGTTAGGAGAGGAGGTGTTATCAGATACCATCTATGTTCAAGAGTCTCTGGAGGACTGTATCTGATAACATTTGGTAGCTTGCAGCCACACAAACAAAGCCAGACAAGATTCCTCTTAACAACAAAGATCATAAGTCTGTATTATGAAGCATAAGATGGATGCAGACTTAGAGATATCACTGGAGGAAGCATTAGATTTGATTCTTAGATTTTGGTGACCAGCATAGGTCGACGAGCAGCTGCATGGCATATGCAGCTGCAGGCTGACGGATGACCAGACGGGCTGCCACGTTGTTGACAAAGACTATTGTTGAGTGAGAACATTTTAATCGGATGTGTGTCCGTTTGCAGCAATGGGTGCCCACTGTATTAAGTGACAGATCCAACAGCAGTTTGTGCTTATGAAACAGTGTTAAATGTTGGCGGAAGTAATGCACTTCTGCTGTTAGACTACTATTACATAAAGACCCTCTGGACTGGGACACATAACTTCTGCCACACATGTATACGCACACACACACACACACACACACATTCTGAGGACACTAAAGTCTTCATTCAATGTTCTCTACTTTTACTAACACCCTGTTGGTTTCAGGTTATTGGTTTATTTTCCCAGTATGAATGTATCTTTTCGTCAGTTCCAGTCTTCCCGCAGCCCTGCTAATAAAGGCAAATTGAGGTTAAGTGTTTTGGTCCTCAGGAGCAGTTATTGAGAGATAGGTTAGCTTTGCTTGTTTACTCTCCCCATCCATGTTGCCTCATCTTGTTTAGTCTTAAGTGCCAGTTGCTCTGTGTTTTGTGCCTCCTTGAGTTTCACACGGCTCACACATTCCCACTTTTTGAAAACTATCATTTCTCTCCTGGCCTACAGTCCGTGACCCAAAAAGAAATCAATCCAGGCCTTCTAGCTTTATGACTTTTCAAACTGTAAAAATTATTCTCAGAACAGCAATGGGCCTTCAAATGAAGCCTTGACTCATTAACCAGCGGAGAGAACCTAAAACCTTCGAGACACTTTGCCTGCTGTATGAACATTTGTCTGTCAGCTGGCCTAGAGAGACAGAGGGTAGTTTAGGGAAGTGTTAGTTTGTTAAATACTGTGCAGAGAGAATCACACGTCTGTTCTCATTTGTCAGAACAGACAGATACACCAGTGTGTGTGTGTGTGTGTGTCTTCACCACACAGGACCTCTTGGTTTTTACATTGAATTTTAGGATTGTTATCCCTCGTTCTTGGTAGTCGTAGTAGTAGTATAGGAGGAACCCAATTTACACACCATGCTTATGTGGCCAGCATACTGAGGGGGGAGGACGGGACAGAAGCTGACTCTGTGTCCCCTGAATGGAAGGGAAAACAGTATAGGGCGTAATGTCACTGTAACACTGACACTTAGGTGGGATTCAGCCCAGCCAGCAGTTTGGATGCTTACTTGAGGTGAATTAGATTTCTGGAGTGCGTACCATCCTCGCTGTTTCTATAAGCAAGGAATCCCACTGAACCATTCAAGAGGGACTGAATTTATGCCAGAAAGACATAATTCAATCACACAAAATGAAAGAATAGTGAGAATGAGAATAGTGAGGGACTGATTTGAATTATGTTGCAGTAACTGGGGCCCCGAGGTGTGCAGGCACACTTTAATTTTACTGTTGACTCGTCATGGGAACATTACTGTGGCAGAGCAAATTGGAAAGAAAAGCCAAAGATCGACAAATCGGTCGACATATTATGGAGATTTGATGACGACCAGAGTCGACTGCATGAGTGCATTTTTCAGTTTCAGTTTCCTCATGTTGCTTTTAAATCTGGGTGTTGTGTCGAAATGGTAAATCTTAATCTTTTGAGATAAATTTTACACATTTTATATTTGTATAGTATTTGTAAGCCCATGAGAATGTGTCTCTCTCACAGATACCAATTAAGTACAAATTATCAGCATCACAGAGATGGATTAGTCATATATAACAATTTGGCACATCAATATTAATATACAAGAGCTGAACGTTTGACCTGACGATAAATATTTTACTTCAACTAGATTAAGAAAAGTAAAGCCTGTGTCAGTTTGTTTATTGTGTATATGCTCTATTATTCACATAATGCTGCAGGCATTCTGGCATTCTGGCCTTGAATAAGTGAGTGAAAATTTCAGGTTATAAATTTTATACGACCCGCAGTTTTATTTTCATCACTTCATCAGATACACTCACTCACTCACTCACTCACTCACTCACTCACTCACTCACTCACTCACTCACTCACTCACTCACTCACTCACTCACTCACTCACTCGCGTACGTCCACAGACCACATGGGGATTTGAAATCTCTAGAGAGACACACATTTCCAATGATTACTTCCAGCTGTGACTTTTGCTCCATCATCTGGGTCGTCTGCTTCCACAAAAGACATCATAGAGGAATCGGCCATATGTGGCCACATTTTCAAGTCAGAAAAGCAACAAAGAGCGAAAGAAAGAGGGAGAGCGAGAGGGAGGGATAAATGGATAAACTGATGCATGGAAAAAGGGAAACCTCTTTGATCCCAGTCAGATTAGTTTCCTTCCAACCAAAGAATCCATGCAGGCGTTCCTGTTCTGACTTTTCCACTCTGCACTGGGAGCTGATAAACTCCGATGCTTGCACAAATGCTAATTTCACCTTGCAGCTAGAATATGAGCAGCATGATTTTCCTAATGATATATGCACCTTGGAACCATTTTGAAGTTGAAGACATAACCTGCATTCTGTTGCCATTTATTTCAAGCTTTATGATCTTTATTTTGAACAAAAATTACTATAAGAAGAAATAGACTATAATTACTTGTTAAGCACTTGACTGTTCATCGTATTTTTCCACATTTTTGCATCAAATAGCCAGAGGGAGTTGGGAAAAGTTGTGATGTTGATATGATTCGATGTGTCTCACTGTTGCTGTCAATTTACTGCTTATATTGTTAGATGGCTCCACTGTATAACCGTTCAACAAAGCTGCACTTGGTTACATAAAACTAGATTTCACACAGTTTTGCATAGCCTGATTTTCTATTCCTTGGATATGCAAAACAACTGGCCTTACTTGTCGATGACAAAGCCTTTCCTCACTACATTAAATATAGATTTGCCTGGTTGGCTTCTTTTATAAAAAAGAAAAACTCAACATCTCTTCTTTTTTCTGTCCTCTGTCTTCAGGATGAGAAGAACCAAGTGCTGATGACCAATGCCTGGCTGCAGCTGGTGAGTCAAGTTTGACTTTGGCACATTATCACCAATTTAATGTGTGTCGATTCATGATTTTATTACAGTTATTGCTTATCTTCTAAGGACATTGCACCTGTGTTACTCAAATTACTAGTGCCAGTTCATTAAGTGCTTGACAATAATAATGAATTTTAAGTAAGCTCATCCATCCACGTATTTTCAAGGAATCTGTAATTACATTCAGTCCTAGAACTTAAGCTAACAATTGTTCCTTGTTGTGTGTGTGTGTGTGTGTGTGTGAAAGAGAGAGAGAGACAGAATAAGAGAGAAGGGCGGCGGTTTTGTTCAGCATGTTCAGTGCTGGCATCAGCATACTCAAGAAAACATCACTTCAGGCAAATTGTTAAGAAGGGAATGGAATATGGAGAGGAAGAACAAAATGGAGGAAGAGTGCAGCATATTAAGTAGCTGTCAGCTTGATTGTGAATGGACTTAAGGCCAAAGTTAAAAAAAATTCAGATTCACAGCCACAAGCCCAATTAGACCATGTGTCAGTTTTAGGTTTTTAAACAAAGACACTGTTTTCATGAAGAGGGAAGAACCACCTCTAGCTCATTACTCTGTAGTGCTGCCTTTGGTCTTTCTGAAAGAGTTAAATGAAGAGAGTGAACGCATGATATCCACAGCTGCAGTTTTACACTGAACGAATGAAAAGCTGATTGACTGGGAATGGTTATAGACTGTCGCATTTTTGACCCCATTAGGTACATTTTCAGGAATAACCGTTACACTCTTACCTTGATAACGTTAGAACTGTTGTTTAATTTTAGAAAACACGACCACAGTCATTTTACCTCTCCATTTTCCTTTCCTTCCTGCACTAAAGCGCAGCCCTTCTTATTTTCTATTGAATGGGCCATTTTCTTCTAAGAGTTCAATTTGAGTATATCAGCTAGACATTAGATATTATGGCCTTTTTGCGGAGGGTTATTGTACCCATTGTAATAAATGGAACCTCATATTAAGACCTTTCTTCTTGTCTCAGTACTGGACAGATATTTACCTGAGCTGGAATCCAGAAAACTACCCTGGTGTCCAGAACCTGCGATTCCCTTCAGACCAGGTCTGGACCCCAGACATCCTTCTTTACAACAGGTGAGAACTGCTGCCTCAGCCGTAAAGGTTGTGACCTTTTTCATTTTCCTTTTCAAGTTTTGTCCTTGTCTTTGTTTTAGTTTTTTTTTTCCATCTGTCGACCATCATAAAAGAGAAAATATAATCCAACATTGTGAGTCCTTTGCAGCCGGTAAACACACCTGCATAGGCAGTATATTTTCTTGCTATTTTTATCCTTGTGGAGAATGAATGAAATATCTCTCTAATCCTTTAGATATGCCGCTATTATATTAAATCCTGTCTTTAATCTCCACAAACCATAGCAGTATCAGGTTTACTTTAAGCCAACGTGATAAACAAACACCCAATCAACACAAACCCAATGAGACAGTAACTCTACTGCACACAATTACTGTTACTTCCTCACAGTGGGACTTTAAAAACAATTTTTAATTTTCATATTCAGATTCCTTATTGAATAAGAAGTAGTAAAAGAACAAATGTTTTGAGCATACATATTACTTAATTGAAGTTGAATCAAAGTACAAACAGGTTGGTTTTATACTCTCTTCATCACCTGCCACTGACCAAATATTACCACTTGAGCTGTCAATCAAACATAACAGACCCTATGGCAACGGCTGTCAGTCTCCCTGGAGATCTGATTTGCTCTTGCCAGTTAATAACGTTGCTAATATGATATATAAAGAATTATTCAGGTCAGAATGCTGAATTAAAACCAAAAAATTAGTGTGTTTTTTTTACACATTAACAAGACATTACAGCTGAGGTTAAACTCCTTATTTTTATAAATGAGGCTGAGGGAGCTCATTTCATTTTGTAATTCAGGTCAGACTTGTGCTGTTTGCTTAGCCACTGTTCTTCACGCCTGTGTGCAAGGCTTTCTCGAGTCAATTAGAAATGTAGGCCAGTTGTTTTTCTGCAAAACAACTAATTGCATTGCGTTTGCATGCTTGAGTGAGAGACGGATGATCTGGTCTGAGGCTGAGGAGAGAGAGGGATGAAAAGATGGACGTTCAGTCACAAAGACAATGGCACAGTTAGAGTGTTTGTGGAGTAGGCAAAAACAAGATTTGATAGATTTGGATGCAATAAAAGTTTCTCTGCGTGTCTGTATTTACCCCCAATACACATACAAACACACACATGGAAGGGAACACAAGGACAAAGTAAAAGGTTTGGGGGTATTAACCCAAATTTTAAAAGCTCAGCTTTTAGACCTGCCAGGATTACCCACCCTAATCTCTGTCTTTCCCCATCTCTGCCTTTTACCCTCTGCCTCCACTTCTCTCCCACTCTCTCCATCATCCATCCTGCCTTACCATCTCTCCTCTCATGTCATTCTATTTGTGTCTCCCTCCATCTCTCTTTCATAACTCACTGTCTCACTGTAATTCACTCTATTCAATCATCTCTTTCTCTCCATATTTTATCGTTCCTAGCCTTCACCAACTCCTCTTTATAAATCATCCCATCTTCCTGTCTGTGTCTGTCAGGGTGTCAGCATGTTACTCCCTCCTTGTTCTCACAGTCTACCTGCTTATGTGTTGCCAGTTTTTAGACTACCTTCTGTTGTGTTGCTCTACTACCTGCTCAGAATCTGTTTATACATGAAAACAACCATTTTATCCACTACATATTACGTATTACTCATTTGCTTTTCCAAACATGGGATTGGAGCAAAAATTACCGCTGTCTGGATTATATTCACTTCAGAGTTTGGTGGAAGGTTGGGTTTACATGAGAGAGCTGGGGTTCAACTGTTATTAGTTCAGGCCTTGAGCGCATTTGGTTATGTTGGGAAAGTTTGATATTTTAGTTAAATACTCAATAAGCCAAAGAGTCTGTACTTTGGCACAATGGTGTTTTGAGCTAAATGCTAGCTTGTTCACAATCTCAGTGCTAACATAAATTAAGTTATCTACTCATAATCAGTTTGCAAAATGGTGCTAATGCAAAGTAGATGGATTGGAAAACAAAAAAGCATCCACCTTTATCCGTTTCAGTTAATATAAATTCATTTTTAAAAAGTGTCGGTGTTGCTGTTCGTTAGCCTAAAACGTCATTTACCTTGATAGTTGGCAGAGAGATCAGGAAAAGAAGGTGAAGGGGAAATGTCATACAGCCGAAGCAGGTTTACATGCCCCCTGAGGAGAAATAAAAATTTACAGTTTTCAGCAGTGATATGGATCATTACTGGAAACACACACATATGCACATCTAACTGATTACCCATCGTAACTCTTATCTCTCATCTCACGTATACACAATAAATATCTGTGCACACAGGCACAAAATTACAAAAAAAACAAAAAAAAAACACAGGCGAATAAATCCATGCAGGCAGTAAACTCTTCATCACCCCACACCTCATACACACATGCACACTGTCTCCCAATTACACACAGTAATGGCACCACACACACCATTACACAGTGGGCCATCAGTGCACAGCCAATAACACGCTAGTCTTACTGTGCTGAATAGCAGATGCATATTCACATGCTGCTCAGACAAGCACTTGCCATGAAGCCATTCTTTCATTTCTGTCAATGTCATTTTAATATGAAGTTAATGATGTACTGATGTACTCAGATGCTGTCAATATGGAGTGCGCTCAAAGAAAATAGGAGTGAGATTTAAAATATATATATATATATATTTGATATTGTCTGTGATGAGTCATTCAGGTCTTGTTATCCCAGTGTGAAATTGCTTGTATTGCTTTTCATATTTTCAGCTTATTGCGCTCACACTATCTCACACTGTCGCAAACTATCTTACAATGATGTCTCACACATGGATAATCTATTCTGTGACTCATGGATTTACCATCAACACCACATCCATGCATACCGCCTGGGGAAATTATTTTGTATTTGTCCAGGTTTTTGTCCTGCGATTGACCGCTGACATCATCAAATTTAAATCAACAAGTAATAACTAATGTGCATCCAATGTCTACCAGCAACAGCCCAGGCTATAAATAGTAAGGCTATTTCAATATTTTTAACTCATAAAAACTACATGTTTAGTTTTCATGTGCAAAGACAGTGAATGGTTTAGTTAAGAGAGTATAGTAGTATTTGAGATATTGAGATTCAAAATAAGATCGAAATGAATAAGATTGACTGAAAAACAAAAGCATTTTACATGTTTAGACTGAAGCTCTCACTTCATTAAAGAGACTCGGCTGTAAACTCCCTGTGTGTTTGAATGATGTGTGTTGTGTTTGTGTGTGTGTATGTGTCAGGTGAGCATGACTTGGCACGTGTGTGAGATTATGTTTGTATAAAGAATATCCAGATCTAAAACAGCTTTGCAAGCCGTTGACCTCCTCTCTCATTAGAGGGAAAAAAGTCAATGGTCTCAGTTGACTGGGGATCGATGAGGCACATGAAGGACATCCAACTCAGGTAAACCACACACTGAATCCCAATTCTGCCATTGAGGAAGATAGATGTACAACACAGACAAAGCTTTGCGACAGGCCATAAAGATAAAAGGGGAATTAATCGAATAAATGGATACTTGGAGTTTTTTCTAACCTAGATGGATGGATGAGTGACTGGACATGGGCTGATTTGATGACTTTTCTTTGATCACTTAAATGAATTAATGCTCTGAAAATAAGACAGGACTGTCTTTAGGACTGATGTGCATGCATAACATTTTTCACTTAATGTAGGAATTATGTCACAGTTGATCTTTTCTGACAGCCTGAAACTCACTGCATGTTCATACAAAGATGCACTAAACTGCAGTTTGAGGTCGTAGTGTGGTGACATACGGACATGTGGTGTCATATGAATATCACTCTTGCTTGAGAAGACGAGCACAGAGGTCAATGAGGTAATCCTGGTCACATCTTAGCATAAATGGGAGTTTCTGACTGAAAAACAAAACCAAAGTATGTGCACTTTCAACAAATGATGTAACATATCATTAGCCAACAACATAATTTTTCTAAGCCTTCTGTTCCCTCTTCCCTTACTTGATGTTTTGAAGATGAAGATGCTTATAATCCATTCAGCGTTGCTCATATGTGCATATGCTCTCTGCCGCTGTTCTCCAAGAATAAATACATCACACTGTACATTACAGAAATACTGTACATCTGGCCTGCAGCTTCCGTATCCACCTGGTTAACCTCATAGCCTCAAGACTGTCAAACAGAATGCCTAATGTCCGGACCCCCTTAGGCTGTTTAGTTGACTGCTGTATTTCAGGGACATGACTTAATCTACATGGATAGATAGGTCTCTGTGCTGACCCTAGCACTCAACTGAGCATAGTATAAAGCTTCAGGGAAAATGTAAGCATTTCTCCTCTGGTACAATACAGATTATTTTATTATCTTAATGCATTTAGCAAATTTATAGGTAACTAAGTTTGCATTGAGATAATGTGAAATTATTTGGAAAAACTCCTTGTTGCTCTTTCAGTCTCTACAACCTGATAACAGAAGTCACCCAAAATGATTAAAGTTGACTTAACGGCTACATAACAAAAGTGATGTTACATGTTCTTGCCTAATCTGGTTTGATGATCTCATTTTAAGATTAGAGCGAATTTTTAATTTCTGCCTCAGGTACACTTTGTGACTTCCTTCTTTTTATCACTGGTGTGTGTGTGTGTGCTCGCATGTGCACACCTGTGTGAGGGCAACAGCAGGTGTTGACTGAGTGAGAAGAAAGCATGGTGAATCATGTCCCATGGTACAGGATCCACTCACTGCCACCATTGTCACTGTCAGTCAGTCTCTGTTTAAAACCTGCCCCACTCTCACATGTCCACAGTATTCTCTTTCCAGTGTGTATGTGTGTACATGTGTGGGTGCGCTGTACAAATATGATCACTTTCCATTCTCCCAGGGATATCACATGTCCAGTTGTACACATGTTTAACTGAAATGTGTACATTGAGAAATGGTCCATGGTGATTTGTTAGAGATCACCTTGGACCAGGATATTTTAAAACTGATTTGCTTTGCAGTATTATTCTGTGTCTCACACACCACATTGTTTCATGTTTAGAAACAGCCTGTGTGTTACACTTTTCTTTATCAGCTCTATTTTGTCTTTTTAGTAGTGTACCTTTCGTAACTCTTGTAGTGTATGGTACAGCTCATTTGTTCTGTACATATACGTTAACCTGTACAGTATGTACCCTCTAACACACACACACAGGCACACGCGTGTGCTTCAGAAAATTCACTGCTGTGATGTGTGTAAACGCTGATTGCAGTAAAGTACACACCTTCAGATAAAGAAGGCCAAAGCTTGAATAATTCATTGTATTGCTCTGCCATGGCCAACCCACATATTCCCTCCCTCTAGCACCTGGAGCAATGGCTGATACACACACACAGTAGAGAAATAAATTACACTTAACCATCACTTAATCTCCCCAAAAAAGCTAAATCACTCCATTGGAGCACAGGCACGGATGAATAAGAGGGTTCCCTCTATAAATTCTTTTAAGATGCAAACCACATGCTTTTGTTATGGCTGCATGACGCTCCAGGATGTTTCAGACACACTGGCGTTATCTTTCTCATAGGGGAATACATTGTGTGAGCCTGTATCCTTTATGTAGAGTTCAGTGTGTTGGTCTGAGTCTAATGTGGGTGTGGACTCTAAAGTGAGAAGGACTGTCTGCCACACTGACAAATTGGTTTTGGTTCTTATGAATGTACATATATTCAGGGAAATGTATGTTATGAATCAAAACATTGGACTACTTTCAATTAATATTTATATAGTCTTTCTGACTTACATAAATTGAGAGTAGAAGAGATTCCCATCCTTTTTGTTTTCAATCACTCATTTCCCTTGGTGTATTGATTATTGACTTTTCTGGAGAGTCCATAATTTCCATTATTCTTTATGCAATGGCATGAAGTAGTTTTACATTCACATTGTACCATTAAAAACACAATCAACTACAGCAACGTCAGGAGGAGAGTCCTAATGATGTAAGACTTCTAAGTTGTTGCGTCTTCCTTCTTATTTCACTATATATACATTCAAAGGGATTTTATTCCCAAATCCTACTTAAAAACAAAAAAAAAAAAATTAAGTCATTAAGGTTTAATTTATTAGTTTTTGGACCAATATGTGGTGGGGAATTTTTCATAATCCAAGTCTCCAGTCTCCATGCAAACTGTCAACAAGTGGAGAAATATCCGCTATCAGTCAAATGTCTTCCAGGTAAAGCAACTAAGAGAAAATATAAAACTCACTGTCAGATTAAAATAGATACAGCGCAACTAGTTATGGAACTGCAAATGAGGGCATGTGAATCCGGATAAAAATTAACTAAGACATTCAGTTTAATAAAACTTTGTGGGAGGAAAAGAGATGCTACAAAATAAAATCAAACAAATGAACTGATTAAGGTTGACTACTAATCTTCTGTACAGCTGCCCTAATGTTTTCCCCACAGGCTCAGCAAGGGGGGTAAAATAAAACATAGAGATGAAGAGAGGGGGATGAAATAATGTCTTCCAGCTGGTTGAGAACAGAGTTTTTGGGCACTAAGAAACAAAACGGAGGACGTTGCTTAAAATCTCCACAGGTTCAGACTTTGCCTCGGGCACTTTATTTAAGAGTTCACACATTGACACCAGAGAAGCTGCTCTTTAATTCTTAATTAGAGTTCAGCCAGAGTGCCACAGCAGAAAAGGGTCTAAGGTTGAGGTTAGGTTATTTTATTTACCGTGATCCCAAATGCAGCGTTTTCTGCTCCAAGATTCTCAGGGAAAACACATGCTATTTTGTTCAATTAGTTAATTTCCAGAAGGCACCTGACATCAACACAACGTCAGAAAGACACTTAACTTTAATGTCTATTGGACAGACACAGACAAACGTTAAATTTTGATGGCATGGGATTCACTCAGGTGGAGAATGTCTGTGTTTTATATGTCAAGATGACAGTGGGTTTTGATTACTCCATGTCAGCTGTCATCACTATTCTACCTGCAGTGGATGTTGTCCCGACATTGAACTTTGGTCATCCAACATTACACCCTGTCCCTATCATCCCAGCAGGATGTGAGTTTCAGAGCCTTGAGGGAGGCATCTGCACTGTTTTCTCGTGTCACTGATTTGGTTCGCATTATGACATATTTGGCAAAGTAATGGAAATGAATATTCAATTTCAGCAGGCTGTTTGCTCCACAGATGGTTGGGTGGATGCATCGCTTCACTGCACACCGCTGCGGCTGGTTAGGTATCAACAGCAGACAGACGTACACAGGTGTACAAATACAGACCAACAAAAGTGAAAATATGAGCTGAATTAATGGGCTGGCTAATTATTATTATGTTTTTATTGATTCATTTATACTACAGAAACAAATGATATATTCTTACTGCTAAGTAATGTCGATCCCTCCAAGTGCTTTTCCTAATCCTTAATTGCCCTCCCCCCTCCATTTTTTTTTTTTTTACAAGTTATTTCGCTAAAAGTGTTCATCTATCTATGACAAGGCAAGCTGACAATGTAACTGCCAGCTTGTGGTACCTGATCATGACTTCACTGACTAAAAAACAAGTAAAAAAGGTGATAAAGAGATCATCAGCAACATAGAACATTAAGCCTTAGATTGCAGAGATTGTCAGATGTTTTAAAGGTGCACATGCACAGACACATCCCACTGTTACTCTTTATTTCCTCAGTGCTGATGAGCGATTCGACGCCACCTTCCACACCAACGTCTTGGTGAATGCATCAGGCTACTGCCAGTACATCCCCCCTGGCATCTTGAAAAGCACTTGTTACATCGATGTGCGCTGGTTCCCCTTTGACGTTCAGAAGTGCGACTTGAAGTTTGGCTCCTGGACGCACAACGGCTGGCTGCTGGACCTCCAGATGCTGGATGTGGACACGTCCACCTACATACCCAACGGAGAGTGGGACCTTGTGGGTAAGAGAAGATTTGTTTATGTTTATCACTTCAGGTTCTGGCATTAGGGTATGTGGCTGTAGAGAATCCATTGTGATCTTCTCATGAGATTTTTCTGTCTGGGTCCTGATGGAATTAAATAGACTTTGAAAACAATGCCTTTAGGGGCTGAGAAACTTGTGGTATGAACTCCAGTCTCCTTCAATTAACATTTCCTATGATTTTAAAATATTGGACACAGCTAAAATATTCAGGCAAAACTGTCCAAGACAATTAGAGTGAAATGCTTACAAATACATAAATAGCTCCTTTGCATCCCTCTGCTTGTTACACTGGGATCAGGCCTTGCCAGCTTCTTGTGTTGGAAATGGAATCACATGAATTACTGTTATATAAATGGTTTTCACTGTGGGAAATCATTTGGATGGTTTGTAGATAGATTAACTGGAAAGTGGAGAGATTTTTGGAAGACCCCTGAAGTGGGGTGTTTCCAGCTGGGACAGAGAAAGAGCTGATCCCAGTGCCTGTGCCCCTGGGGTGATGGTTAGCTGGAAATGGGTGTCAGACTGCACCAGATGGCATGCAATAGGAAATGTTTGACACATTGGCAGGGGTATAGCCAGGCCATATGCGAGTGTAGCAGTCCATATCCCGAGAGTTAGAGTTCAAGGTGAAATAGTTCAACTACCAAATATCAAAAAGTGATTCAGCTGGTTTTTTTCTCTTCTTTTTTTGGCTCATTGAACATTTTTACTGATGATACAAAGTTCAAATAAGGCAAAGTTCAAAGCCTGGTTTGACCTAGATCCACTCCAGTGCAGCATGTTCAGGTGTTTGCTTCTCCCTCAGGTGTGCCTGCTAAGCGCAATGAGCTGTACTATGAGTGCTGCAAGGAGCCCTACCCTGATGTAACCTTTACGGTCACCATGCGCCGCAGGACTCTTTATTATGGACTCAATCTGCTTATTCCATGTGTGCTGATCTCTGGCTTGGCCCTGCTGGTTTTCCTCCTGCCTGCCGACTCTGGAGAGAAGATTTCTCTGGGTGAGAGGAAGCTACACAAACACAACTTTTCTTTGTTGAGCTAGACCAGTGTATTGATTGATATTGCAGATGCATTTGGTGTGTATTTTGGCTGATAACTAACAGAAAATTGAATATTACAGAAATGTAGATGAATGACATGGATCAGATAGACAAAATAACCAGTTTCAACATTCATTTTTCCATCATGTACTCTAGCTAGTCTTACACAATAAAATGTTATTTCAGGTGTCTTTTGGTTATAATAAAAAAAGAGGGGTATGTATCAAGTCTGTTAATTCACATTTTGTACTTATGTCAAACATTATAACTATTGGCCAGTCTGTTGTTATCAAACTTTTTAAACAGCATACTAGCCTCAAACATCCGGTATTCATTTGGCTATATCACAGAATGAGCACTGAAATTACTTAGTATCATTTAACATTTGAAAAATGTGCAATTGATATCTAGACATAAGACAGGAAAGGAAAGAAATATTCTTTATATAGTGAATCTGGGAAAAAAAAAATCAAAACTTAAAATTAGACAGGTTTTCAAACACCAGGAGTGATATAAAGTGGTCTGAAGGGGTTCAAGCTAATATACAGTCACAACTGCACTGTGTATGTATGTAATGCATAAACACATTAAAGCACACTCCTAGATTAGTGCATGCATATTTGTTTAAAAACATGCTCTCATGAATCATATGGCAAGTCATGAACATATGTCAAATCACCTTGGAATAATTTAATTTCAAAATAAGAGGGTCACCTCTACATCCATGTTGGAGTTCCATCAGTGCCACTGACTTTTGATAAATAGCTAAGCGTGGATGAGCAGCCACCAGTTACAAAGTCAGAGTGTTGGAGGAATTTCTGGAACCTACCTTGGCTACATCAGACGATGCGGCAGCTGACAAATGGTTGTAGTCATGGGAACATAACTGATTACATACATAAGTAATTACAGGAATAATTTCACACACCAGTGACCCCGATCACATCATTATCTACGTATATGCTCATGTTCTCTGTCTCTCTCTCTATCTCTCTGTGTCTCTTTCGATCTCTGCCTCAAGGCATCACTGTGCTGCTCTCGCTAACTGTCTTCATGCTCCTGGTAGCAGAGATCATGCCCGCCACGTCCGACTCCGTTCCTCTCATTGGTAGGTTATATGTATATGTCCATGTGAGTATATGCAACATTGACAAGTGAGGCAGAATGCAGATTGAAAGAATTTCCAGACCGACAAGCATTATTGAACAGAAGCAACACCTCACCTGTGTTTGGTTTATTAAATGTCTCTTTGGAAACTGGTCAAACTAAAGTGAATGTAATATCAATTAATTGTATTAACACACAGATATTACTGACAAGTTTACAGTAATAACTAAACCGTCCTTCTGAGTATTTCTCACACCTTCAGTTAACACCAGTAATATGCAGCGTAAAACATGCATTAATTATTGAGTGTTTTCAGTGTATGTGGATGCTTTATCTCTATAAATACTGAATATGGTCTCCCTGGAAGCTAATATATAAAAACTCATCTTTGGGTCCACTTTGACTTTGGACTGAGTAGCCTGAAGGCGTCCATACATTATTCTTAGTACCTCTGAATGGCGGATGGAGTAAATTGGGTGGCGAGAGCTAAAGCTGTCAGCACCATTAATAGGCTGTGAAATGTCTGATTCTCCAGTGGGGAGGAAGGTAAGGAAAAAGTGCTTAGAAGAGGCCATTATGGATGAAGAGGCCAAGGCAGAGGGGAAAGGATGACTAACCTTTAGCGGTAAAGTTGCCAGAGAGAAAGACTTTGTGGGAACAGATGAGGAGGCAGACACATAAAGAGGGTTAGCTGTTGTCAGGGAGAACTCACAGAAGCACAAAAGGAATAAATGAGCTCACATTCTTTATATCTGTTGTCCTGCTTGTTTTGTGTCATATTACTTTTAATAGGTCAAAGTGAAATGTCAAGTGTATGTTATATTAGTTCATCGATGTGGGTTGTGTTTGGTCCTGCTGAACATGGTCACTGTTAGCCATTACAGAGAGGCTTTATATTTTTCTTTTTTTTATTTCCCATGACCTGAACATGAAGTCAACTGGGACATTTTTACTGGTCTTGTTAAAATGATTCATGACCCTTTACAACACAGCAGCCGAATATGAACGTGCGTTATCGTAGCTGCTCAAACTCTGCTGTAAATATATACAGCTAGTGATCAGCACTGCTGCCTGAATCAAACCATATGTCTTTTATCATAAGCACCTAATCACAAAAATACTCTAAGAATAGCCATTTTCATCTGAGTTAATTTAAACTTATCTTATCTGGTTCAGGACCATGTGGCTCAGGTCTTTTTATTTTAATAATTTCAGCCCTGAACGACAACCTGATCTTTGACTGAAGGTCTCACAATTATGTTTTGAATTATTATACATATCTTCGGACAGCCTTCTTCTAATGCTGTGTCCATAAAGACAGCCAAAGTCATTAGTGGTTGACTGTAAAGCAGTCAGGACACAGCCAGTGTCCTTCCAACTCTCATAAACACATTTTAACACCATTCCCAATGTCTTGCCTCTTATTTCTTCTCCCGTCTCTTTCCCCATATCTTTGTTTTATTATCCTCTTCTCTAACCTTCTTCTCTTGGTTTTTGCATCCTCCCCCTTTCCTTCCACCTTTTTATCCAGGACCTGACAAATAAGTTCATAATCTCTGACCTCATCAGGCGACCTCATCAGTTTCAGGGACCGTACTCATGTTTAGCTGTTGGCTTTTCTTTGTTCATGGCCACTTCCAAACAAGAAAAGGGGGCAGACCTTTAGATATACCTTGTGTGTGTGTCTGTGTGTTTGCACATGCTGGGAGAGAACAGAGTGTTAATTTAGTGCTCCCTTGCTGTTCCCTCATGTGGGTGAAAACATCCCTCCAGAACCAGCACTAATCTCCCTCTCCTACTGTCTTTTGGTTTGTTTACCCCTATTCTCTGTTTTGTCACAACTTCTGCACAGATTTTCATTTCCCCTGTTTGAGTGCAAGTGTGCATCCTTTCCCCATGGCGATGTAACTTATTGCACAGATTGATCAGACTTGCTTTCCTTTCATGCTCGAGTGTGAAATCAACCTATTTTCTGTACTGAATACAAGCTTCATGTTTTACCTGTTAGTACATGTTTATTAAATGTGACCACGGGGTAAACGGGCTGAGAAGAGAAAGTTATTCAACAAGTTATAAAATGCTTGACCTTCTTTATGAGTGAACATCAAACTAATAGCATGTTGATTATTTTTTGTGTGTGTGTGTACATGGCAGCCCAGTACTTTGCCAGCACCATGATGATTGTGGGAATGTCTGTGGTGGTGACTGTCATTGTGCTGCAGTTTCACCATCATGACCCTCAAGGAGGCAAGATGCCAAAGTGGGTGAGTAACTGAAACAGGTTCAATCTGATATAGTATAGATAACACTTAGCACAAGTGTCTGTTTGTGAATGGAATGAATCTGATACTCTCTCTCCTTTCAGGTTCGTGTGGTTCTGTTGAACTGGTGTGCCTGGTTTCTCCGTATGAAACAACCTGGAGATGAGCGCAAGAGGCCCGGATACAAGTACCGTCATTCCTCCCAGCACCACTCCAGCACCAGCTCCATAGAGATGGGCACAGTACCGAGCCTCTCTGTGCCCCTCTCACAGACATCCTGCCCCCCGTGCCCCACAGGTACCTCCAATGGTTCCATGAGCCTCTACTTTGGTAGTTACCACCCTATAGATAGCCCACACTGCCCACCCTCTAGCGACTCCGGGGTAGCGTTAGGCGGTCGTGCCCACAACTCCCCGAGCGATGAGGCTGAACCACCTGGAGGAGTTGGCGGTAGCGTTGGACACCTGGGGATGGGAGTCAGCATGCCCCCACCAGAGATCCAGCGCATCCTGGAGGAGGTGTCATACATAGCCCAGAGGTTCCGGGACCAGGATGAGGCCGAGGCCATCTGCAGCGAGTGGAAGTTTGCGGCAGCGGTGGTGGACCGACTGTGTCTGGTGGCCTTCTCTCTATTCTCCATCATTTGCACCTTCACCATTCTCATGTCCGCACCCAACTTCATAGAGGCTGTTTCTAAGGACTTCACATAGCTGGTTGCAGCAGCAGCAGCAGAGAGGGAAGGAAGAATGTGCAAAATAAGGAAGAGGATGAAATGAGAGAGTGCAGTGCTGTATGTGGTCCCCAACCTACAGTCCGAACACCCCATTGGACAGGAGGTGAGCCACACGGTGTTTTAAGAGAAAAACAGTAAAACCTCCAAAAAATGTAGTGCAGAAGAAGCAGAGCCTTGCAGTTCTGCCAAACTGCTGAATCATGTATTCAGTTGAACCACTGACGATTGATGAGCAAGTAATTACACAGACACATCACTATGTTTCCTGAGCAAATTCCAAATTAAGAAAAGAATCATGAATTGATCGCCCCCTCTCTGTCTTGATGTCAGTGACAAATCTAGAAGAGGAAAAGATGTTAGTCATGCAGATGATACAGCAAAGGCACCTTGGGCAACTAGAAGCAAAAGGTTGGGAATCACTGGCGAAGTAGAGCAGTGCACTGTATAGATTTTCTTTTCTACACCGAGTTAGATATCAGTAAGGAAAAGATAATGTGGTTGTCTTTAAATATCATTGTTGTATCTGCACCAGTCATTTAAAAAACTTCTTAATTTACTGCCCAACGACACACTGCAGCACCACAGTCCACCTCACTGCCTCTTCTCCCGTATGTACAAATCCGCACATGCACATGTATAAATATCACCTCAGTCTTAGCTCATACACCGACTGTTCACTTTACAAACTCTTCATAATGGAGTCACAGACTTCTTTCTGATCCCTGTAATGATGTTAGGTTAGATACTGAAATGAGATGTTTCACTGTGAATTTTAGTGTTTTTTTTTGTTTGGTTGTTTGTTTTCACTTTGATCAGCGTAGCACTGTACACAACCTCACTGCTTTGACACTTGTGTACAGACGTTTTCTTTATCTGTCAATATAAAAATGTTCATTTAGGATCACTGTTCACTTTAAGCCAGTAGTCAACAGTTTGGGACAGTGTGTGAAACATCCAGTATATTGTATTAAAAAGCACCATGTTGAGTGGTATCCACTGGTGTTGACTAGTAAGAAAAGGCACACAGGTGTCTTTCTACAGTCAAATACTTCATATTAAACTGTAGAGTGCGTCTTTTAACCAGGTGGCCTGACACTCCACTCATTCTTTCGTCTTTAGGAAAAAGGTCAGGTAGTTGTAATAGTTATGAAAAAAAGAAATCGTTTAGCTGCTGTAAAAGTACTCACACTCATGTATAAGATGAACAGGAATTTGGACTTAATGCTCTTGGCTGTATATAAATGGTCATGGAGAATGAAGAGCGATGTGACTGTTGTGAACCTCCGGCACCACAGACAGTGGAAAAGAGACTTGACCGCAAGGACAAAACCTCTTAACTCCACCTGCCACCGTATCACTGGAGAACATACTGTAGATTTATAAAAGGCCCTAGTGTGAATAAGTTGTGCCTGTGCTTCATAGAGGAGTCGAGTGACTGATTCATACAACAAAGCTTTTAATGTGTTAAGTTCTTTCTCCACCTCCCAGCCACCTCTTTGTTGTAGCTACAGTTATTGGTCTCTTTTTTCTCTCTTTCTCTGTCATTCCAAGTGTCAGTTTTTGGCTCTGTGTTAATAAAAGTCTATTTATTCTCTGTATAACAGGCTCTGGGAAATGCTTGGTCAGTCTATTATATTAATATCCAAAATCAAAATCGCAGTAAATGTACTCCATCCACAAGTTCAGTGAGAGTGCCTGCTGCTGTACTGTGAGCTGCCAGTTTGGAAGAAAACAAATCAGCCAGATGTCTTCACTGCAAAATTTAAAGGCTTGGTTAATGAGGATAATACAATGGAAACTGGAATATACAGTTTTAAATGGCTGCGACTCAGTTATATTAATAGCAGACGAGTGGCTTATTTAATGATGAGCGCATCAATTAAAACAATGTCAGCATCCTCACTGATGATTAGGAAGATTAGTGAGACATTACAACATCTGGTGTTTTTGTCTCCAGCTTTTATCACTTTCAAATATTCACAGTATTCTAATGGGCGAGAGTGTGTTAACTATGACCTAAAGGCAGAAAGAAAGTAATAAATTCAGCATCAACTGTGAATCTTTGCGATGAATCTCGAGCCTTTTGTACATCTCCAACAATGGCATCAGAGCAATGCAAGCACATTGTTCTCAATTTTGCATGAAATGTGCAGATTCCATTTATTTCAGTAACAGTCTTTTTCTTCAGTATCATAGAAGATGGTTCTTGAGCTCAGATAAGGAAGGGAAATAAAAAATTGAATGGGAGTGGAAATCAAATAGAAATCTGAGCTGAAATAGGCCAAAAAAACAAAACAAAACAAAACACACAAAAAGCTTGCAAACAAAAAAAATATGGGGCATGTTTTCCATCTGTGGTCTAGGAAATATGTTCTGATTTTTTTTTATGCAACCAACAAAGGCTTCCTCTCTACTTTCAATTGTTTGATGTTTTGTGGATGAACTCCAATCAATGTGACTGGGCCCTCATTTCAGGCAGAGTGGTTGGTGCATTAATTTTTTTTTTATAGATAAAGTTTTATTTAAGTAAGTCTGCACACTCAAGGACCATCAAAATCCTTTCCAATCAGCAATGTCCTTGGACAATAAATCTTTTTTTTTTTCTGAATCAAATCAGGAAAAGATTTTAAATGAGTGTAAAACCTCTCCCAGTAGAATTTGAAAGTCCATTACTTTGGCATCAGCCTGAGCTTTAAATGTATAATATTTGCCAGAATTAAGCTGTATTTAATGTCTGCTTTTTCAAGGTTTATGTGACAAGACATATATGAGTTAGAGTTACCAAGAGCAAAAAAAGGCAGTTTTACTTCACAGAAAAGAATTTATTAAGCAATTCAAACCTAAAATAAATATTTTTGTTATACAGGCTATAAAATATACCTGCAAACCCATCACTTCTTAAATTTTAAAAACCTAAAACAAGATCAGTCATATTTTACATTATTAGAAAAAAAGAACACACTAGGGTGTATTTGATTTACCTGAGCATTAGATAGTTTACTGAGGTAGATGGACTTATCACTGGGGACTGTCTAATACTCTTTGTTACTGATAAATGTGATGTCTAAAACTGTAGATAAACTCTGTATGTGTAACACACAGGGACACTAAAGTGCTGAGTTATGCCTGCTGTTGTGTCGGTATTCTAATCATTTATTAAAGGGGCATGGGAATAAAAATGAGTGAAACAGTCCATGACGGAGGCAGATGAAAGTACTGTAGCTCGTGGGTGGAGGAGTACTCAGCACTTTGAATACGCTTCTTAAAAAGTGATTCACCAGTAGATCTATGAAACATCAAACTGTATGATTGCACTTTGGTTGGCAGTTATAGCAATTGTGATTTGGACTGATCACACTGTAAATAGAAGAACAGCTGCATTAGTTATGCAACGGTGTCCTTAATGCAATTGCCCCATTAAATTCTAACATTACTTAGAATTCAAAAAGTGGAACAAGGAGGCTGTGTTAACTATTCTGTGATTTCATGGCTTATAAGTGCTGTTTATGGGATCTGTCCAGTTAAAGTGGAGGTAAATGCTCTGCAATGTATGACCCACTTCTGCACTTCTAGAGTAATGGTACATTTTGGTGATGAATCTACCCCCAAGAGCAAAGAAGTCAACAAAGACCAACAATAAATATGACATAATAATTCCCTTACCCTTATTCATTCAGATGACGAGTGTAAAATGCTAAAAAAGCATTTATGGATTGAAGAGATCTAAGAGAGCTTGGACTAAAGGGTTTAGGACCGCAATCAGTCAGTGGGCCACACATAAAGGATATTACATAACCGAGGATAAAACGGAGAATCCCTGCAACAAGGCTCACAGGTTAGAGGATAGACAGAGGCTGAGCTCTGACGATCCATATGTTGATCTCTCTCTCTTCCTCTGTGTGTGTGCGTTTGTGTGTGTGCCATGTTCGACTAGTTTTTGAAGGAACATGTTTAGAATTACAAGCAGATTAAACTGGGAGGGTGAATCAAGGTGTATGCTTTTAATTATGGTAGTGTGTGGAACTTGGTTTTGTGTGTGTGTCAAAGTGTTTTGGCTGGAAAACATGCAGCCTCTGTGTTAAAGGTTAATCCCTCTCTCTATTTCTGCAAGACAGACCCTCCTCTGTATTGTTCTGCCTACCTCGGCTACTCTCTAGGTTTGGGAGCAAGAGTGGTGTGTGTGTATGTGTGTCTGCTCACTGAAGATTATATACCGGAGCCAACAAAATATACACACAAGACATGGAGAAAGCCAGAGTTATAATCTGAGTCTGGATCAGGATTTTCATTTAACTACACATGGTAATAAACAATCACATAATCAATTACTTTAATCATTGTCATCATTAATGAGATAAAACAAGGTGAAAGAACATCAGTGCTGTCTCAGTCGATATAACAACAACTATCACTGGAGGCAGGAGAAGTCAAGGACGACCCAAACTGCCCAGCTCCAGCCACAACCTGAAATCAAACAGGAGCACACCCAAACACAGAGCATGCAAACTCAACTCCCACTGGTGCTGTCTAACTGCTCTTACCTTACTCTAGTGAGACTGATTCACTGCGAGTAACTGCTCGAAGCCAAGTCTGACCAAATTATCAGGACAATGATGTCATATGAGGAAGTGAGGTAAGAAAAATACATACTGCAACACCTCGCCTTTGTCTTTTTTGTGACGCTTTATGACTTAGCTGTTATTTATACATGTATTATGGGAGACACTAGAATCTGCATAGAAAATCATTTGTGATGGATTTAATGTTAAAATATATATATTTAGATCTACAGTATGCATGACAGAGAGCAGAGCGGTGCACTGAACCTTGTGAATATAACACCAAACATAACACCAACTCAGTGCAATGTGTACAGACAGATAAAGGAAACAGCAGTCTACAGTTAAAAAAACAAAACAAAAAAAAAACGTTAATGATCTCTAAATTTATAGATGGATAGCAAATAAATCTTGTTGAATGTCAAACTTGTTTGTGAAAGCCTATATTTTCTAGTCGATTGATTTTGTACGGCTGTAGCAAACCTGCAACAACTATTTGTCGATAGTGAAAACTCTTCCAATTCCATTTTAAGCTAGTAAATTCCCAAGGATTTGGAGAATATGTAGAAATCACTCACCACATCACACACAGTCCAATTACAAAATCTGTTCATCCTTATGTCCCCTCTGAGGGCGTCTGGGATCAGAGCATAATGGTGATGAGGAAACAGTAGCCCAGTGAGGACATGACTAAAACGCAATACAGTCTACATATTCAAATAATGCATATGAAGCAAATGTCATGTCAAACAGCATTTATGTTTGTTTGTTTGTTTTTTTGCTTTATTCTGATTGCCGTTCTACAGTGTAACCTATATGGCCTAATTAGACCTCATTTGAGCTTTGTGAACACAAACACAAAAGAAATGCACTATTGGCACAAACTATTACAGATGCAGAGAGACTTTTGAAGGTAGTTGCTAAAATGATGCAAATTAATCCTGGAAGCAAAATGTCTTTTTGTTTTTATTCATGCTTCTGTAAACAGACGCAAATGGTTTCTGTTATTCCTCAAAGGGTTTCCTGTGGGACTTTATTCCTTCCCTTCACTCTTCCGTATATTTAACATGTCTTTTACTATATCTTACATTAGGAAAGTGAGATAACAGTCTTGGGAAAGATAAACTGTTAGAACAGATGTGTTTACCCCAGTCTCATCAACGTGGCCTGGTATAGGCCACGTAGAAAAAACATCTCAGCTGCCAGACTTTGCAGTTAATCTTAAATTGCTACAAATATTCATCCGGACCTTCAGCATCAAGAGGCTTCTGAGATGACAACATGTGTTGTTGATGTTTTTACGTCAGGCTGTGGATGCAGAACCTGGGGGGGCAACATGGAAGGTGCAAGACTGCGTGGTTGGGGTGCCTCACACTTTAACAAAACTTCTGCCACGTACACACACACGCATATAAACATAAACATAAACGTGCCTGTATGGCATCAGCATAAACACATTCACACATGCTGTGCTCAGCGGGGACCAAAGCAAGACCAGATTGCATGTTCAGAGAGTGTCAAACGGTCAGGCTGCTGAGCTCAGCGTGCTGCTGATGTACACTTCACAGGGAATCAGAAAGTTATGAACCAAAACACAGATGCTTTTCTTTTGTTTTTTTTCTTTTTCTTCTCAGAATACAAATTGAAATCTAATCTGTAATGGTTAATAATGCAACAACAGTAGTATGTTTTTTTAGTTTATATACTGTGGGTAACTTATTTTGAAACTCAAAACCACAAACAAATCAAGAGGGCTATAGGGCAGAGTGAGGAAAGGGCAGGAAAGTAATGAATTCAATAAAAAAAAGTTATGGGTTGAGGCTCAATCTTATTACCATCCAATATGGCGTCGACCTCTGCCTGCTGAACTGCTGGGCCAGCATTATTAGTTAAAAGAAAAATGAAGCTTTCACTGTGTGTGCGTGTTTGTGTGTGTGCATGTGTGTATGTGAGTCAGGTGGATTGTGGGTGGGTTGTATTGAAAAATGCACATCAGCTCTGTGGCCTCTCTTCATATTTTCCCATTTCAGGCCCAATCAATCCACCACTCCCACAATCCCCCTGGGGAGTTGGGAGCAGCCCTGCTGGACGCTACTGCCACACCAGATGATCATCTTTCCCCTCTTTGCCCTGCGTGTTGCCAGGCCACCTGTCTGCTGCTCCTCAGGTCCAAACAGTCTCTCACCTTCAAACACCACCCTAGCTCTACTTTCTTTCTACTTTAGTTTCTGTTATTGTGCCCCATCCTCCTGTCGTGACTGCATTGTCACGTTTTAGTAATTCATTAAAGCATTATTTAATTAATTCTGTCATGACACTTTCATTACTGTAATAAGCTCTGATTCATTTCAGTGGGTAAGGGAGAAAAAGGGGTTGGGTACGGCCTGAATGCTAATGTGACGCATCGCCAAATGAGAGAGCGGCACGGTAGTTGACTGGGCAGGGAGTCCTGTCATCCATCAGTCTCCTCTCACTCCCCTCAATAGTTTTCCTGACAGGGCAGGACCTTTCCTTTCTCTTTGAGCCAAAACATGAGCTGCATTTGTGAGATGTGTAAATATGGCGGCATGTAAATGAGTCAGATGATATTCATATTCATGGCACACGCGCAAACAAATGAGCACAGCATTTGCAAATGCTTACAATAGAGTCTCCCATGTGGTGATCTTTGCTAAGTTTTCAAGGACGTGTGCCGAGAAAGCAGACTTCTGAAATAGTTATTACAACCTAGATGCAAGCATAATCAGAAACCTAATCATGGTGAAAACAGAGAAAAAACCAAGCAGACTGAAGCCTTTGATCTTTAAGATGGGAACGATGCCAAAAAAGAAACACATCAGAGCGATTAGACAATCCTCCATTGAATATTAAAGCCATTAGTTCCAGGTTGCTCTGGAGCTCAGAGGACAGGCTGCAGGTCACAATCATCTGCACTTTTTTTTTAAATACTATAAAACAAGCTTACTAAATCCCCAACAAAAGCAGGGAACATGTACACCATGCGTTGGCTGTATGTGCAGGGAAATCCATAAATGCCAAAAAACAAGCACACACTGCGATGCACAAATACCTAGAAAACAAACAAGGCTATGCAAACAAACACAAACAACACAGACATGAATCTCTCTCACTCTCTTTCAGCAGCAAATATGAGATGATGCATGACCTGTAATCCGCAGGCATGAAGTAATCTGAGTGAATGTGCATTTGGATTATCAGTCTGGAACAGTCTAATCTAAAACACTTCTCAAACTGGTTGACTGAGAGGTCAGGAAATAGCTCCAGCCATGTGGAGATGCAGTGATATCAGTATGTTTTTACTGAGCTTTAAGGCCCACCTGGCAGGTAAACTGCAAATCTGATGAACCGGGGCTTTAATCCTGAGTTATTGAGCTTCCCTGTTGGCAGGTATCAAGTGTGTAACTTGTCCCCACTCTCACAGGCTCATTGGCTGCTATTTAGAGTTCCTTTAGCAGCTCCCATGCCTTTATCTGACGCTCAGCGATGTTACTTTTATCATCATGATGCATTATGTGACAGCTGCAGTGACACGTCTACCAGCTCCCTGATCAGATTTAGGATGTGCAAATTGACTTTTCTGTTGTACCTGTCTTGCATCATGCTTCCCCACAAACTGTTAAAGTTACTCATCTTGTACACTTTCAAAGACTGCTCTCAACAACCCAATGCTTTTAAAAATTAGGCACATATCATTTAAAAGATCACTTTGAATATACTTTGTGTATTAAGATGTGACATGAATGTAATATTTATGCCCTCGGAGATTATGAGTATTAGGAACACGATTCCGTTAATGATGCATAATCTAAAATGACTTCAGAAGTAAATTCATGTCTTCCTGGATGAGATACATTTTCACAGGCCGACACCAAAACCTGACATTTAATACAGATATCATTATTTATGGGACAGATGGAGCTGCAACCAACCATTTAACCACTACAATGATGATGCTTTGCTGACCTCTACAATGTTGCCTGAGTTCACGCTAATTCACCAAAAAACTGATGCACTGTTTTTCTGTGACCATGTTTTATTTTTGCTGTCTGTGTCTCAGCTGTGAGACTGACTGCATGTTCTATCTCTGGTGTAGAGTCTGCAGGGATTAGATTCACCGATATGGGAGAAGTAGCTGCTGTGTAACATGTGAAATTCCATCAAGCCAAATTAATGCAAATGACCCCAGCTGCAAATGCACAGAGCATCTCCTCATTTAAACACACACACACACAGACACACACAGACACACACACTTTGTTGGAGAAAGAAAACTACTATATATGCACTAACACAAGAGTGCGTGCGTAGGTAAATTTGCACACAGACATGCATGTTTAGACTTTTAACAGGAAGTGACACATTCTTAACAGGGGATGGTAATGGTCTCGCCCTTGTGTCTGACCATTTGCTAATGTCCCATATGTGCATGCTTGGTTCGAATCCAGCCCTTCTGCCCGTCTGCATTCTCTTCACTGAGTCACAACGTGGGAGTGCATCCCTTCTGTGTAAATAAAGCATTAGTTAAAGAGAAAAAAAGCCATCCCAAAATAGACTTTATGATATAATCAGTATAACAGTCGCTACATTTTATCATTCCCAGTAATTTTGTAATCAAGTGTGATTCGCTTTTTTCACGCTTTGTCAAATTCCACTAAATCAGTGATTTCACTTCCCAGAACTATTTTTCCACCACAAATGTTGATTTTAATAAATAGGCTTAATTATGACCTATTATTAGCTTTGCAACTCAAAATAAATCTGGACATTGTGGCATGCTTATGACCATTGAAGTACTCTTTGTTCAAAACACATTTCCTGACTACACTGTGTGATGAGAGATATTTTAATGGAATGAAACTGTTGAACACTGGGACATAATGGAAAAGTCCGGATTTCCTCCTCTTATATGATAAAAGTTTTTTGTTCAGTTGAAGCAGCAGAAGAACGTTGCAGGATCAAATACAGACTGGACTTTAAATTTGCACATTCACACACTCATTACAAAGTGCTGAATGTTGATTCTAAGCTTTGTCAGAGCTTTTTTAAAAAAATTTTATTTTGCAAACCAATTTATCATCTTATTTATATGATGATGTCTTTTCAAGTTTTCTCAAATACTGAAGACGTTCTAGCATTTTGCGTTCAAAAACAGGCAGCAGTAGCAGACACTGTTTCCTAGAGAGTCATCATTTCTCTCTTGCCTTTTGCTTCTTATCTTGATTTCTTTTATCTTCTTATCACCACATCAGTAGTCACAGTTTCCCATCTTCTGCCCTCACATCATAATAATAAGCACTGTTGTCTGGAGTGAGGTTCGTATTGGCTCTGGATTTGAAGTTACAGCTACAGCGAACTGCACTGATCTTCAGCAAAGTTTGACGAGTTTGATCACCACACAAGTTGAGCAATTCAGGGCAGAACAATTATGTTTTTCCACTTTTTTATTTTTAAGGTCATTCCTCCTCTCCCCAGCAAATGTGAGAAAATGAAAGAGTTGTCTGTCAACACTCAAAGCTGTGTTAAATTGAAGAGGCCAAGTTCGTCTGAACGCCCAGAGGAGGCATAAAAGATGAGAAGCACTTCTTCCAAAAACTCTTACTTCTTATCTTTGCTCCAGCTGAGTGGGTTGACTCTGAAAGCATCAAGTCTGGAGACTGGAGACAGACACAAAAACAGGGCAGATCTACATCAGAATATATAGGAAAACACATGAAGCCAAATGAAGTCCATCAGTTTGAGAGAAAGTATGTGAAAGTTTACATCTGTAAAATTACAGATATTTACTGATATGCTGATATCATTTTACAACAATAATAACCACACATTTCAGATGCTTCGTTTATACTCATTTGTAAGGTTTGTCATATATATATATATATTTAATTTTGTTGTACTGTTTCATACGATAACAATGACAAATTCATTAATTTAAAGATTAAAGCTTCCACAGTCTAGAGGCAAGTCTTTGAATCACTAAATTCACTTGACATTTATTACAGGAGTTCATAGGAGTTTTAAACATATATATCACATATATAGCAACACTACTCAGATGGAGGATGTTCTCAACCCTGCTGTTCTTTAACTTACAGTACTGTAAGTCCATGCGGAAGTTAAGCTTCATGACTGATATCCACTTCACTGGTGTTCATCCTCTTTTTTTTTCACTTGAACCAGAACCTCATCACTCCTCTTACTTGCTTTACAACTAAGTCTCTTTTCTCCTGTGCTGTATCGTGCCCAATTTGACACTGTATGCGTGTGTGTATCATGGTTTTATCTGCCTCAGGAGAATAAAGACATGGCATCAAGCCTCCCCAAACTCCTCTTCCAGCTCACAACAGGGATAAAATCCTATTGATTTGTCCATCAATGTACTGACAGACTACGATAAGAGAGGAGTGAAAGCCTCATACCTCAAAGCTGTTAATCTTTTTATGTGATCAATCTCTGCCAACAGTAGATAGTAGAAATTGCCCTGTTGTGGTCTATCTCTCTCTTAGCCTGAACACCCACAAGATGGTGGTGGTGGTGATGCAGGGTTAGGACCCACACCATAAATAAGCCTTGTCTGGAGCCAGTTGTCCCCTTGTAATGCTAACAGGAGACATGGGGTCACAAGGGCTGGTGGTTAATGAGAAACTGTAACAGTACATGAGCATTTTCTAAGATATATGACACCTTCATTAGGGTGAGAGGAACAGGACAGGAGAGGCCGGGGGAGAAAACTGCCAGTCAGGTGACCTTTGGTGACAGCAGCAGATTGTCTTACACATGGATTAACCATGGGTCTCAAACTCTCTGAGTCAAGTTTTTGTGCCTGACAAATGCCATTCCACGTAAGTAAATCCCAACTTTGGATGACTTTCGCACGTGTTCACAATGATAACTCATTTGAGATATCAATGATATCAAATAACACTTGATGTTTCAAGTGCAAATATAACCTAAATATTCATAGTGAGTCCTCATTGCAGTTTTCAGACGAACTCGGAGAGGAACTCTACTCTCACTGCAGCTCAGCGCGTGGAACTCAAACATCACTTGCACATGCTCGCCTAAGTGAACCTTCTGGTGATGCCTGGAGCCATGTTTGACTTGTGTCACTGTAGAAAACACATAGAACAGGAACACAAACATTAAAAGTAAAAAAAAAAAAAAAAAAAAAAAAAAAAAAAAACCTTGGGGAAAAATAAATCATCTATGATCCTATTCAAGTCTGTGGGAGGAGCGACCTGAGAGGAAATGCAGCTCTGCCATTCTGTTACCTGTAGTCAAGCTGTGTAAATTTAACACATTCCACTATGTATATGGGTGTAATGCCATCTACTGGTGTTACACAGTCTCACCATTGACTGTCCTGCCAGCAGTGGTGACTGTGATGAAGATGATTTATTTGAAATGATTAAATATTCTCTTAAAGTCTCCTTTTATTTGTGAGTGCTAAGTGATGGAGACGGAAAAATGGAAAAATAAGTCAAGCGTTCAATCCCAGTTAGCGTCATGAAAAATAGCATTTATTGAGAAAGGCAAAGTGGGTACTTAGGGAAAGTGCAATTGTTTTAAAAGTTTAGAAATCAAACCTGTGAACAGCGCTGATTACACATCAAAACAAAGAAAAAGACAAGGAAATAAAGAGCTGTCTGAGATTTAGGATTTCAGGTGAATATTTTTCAAAGGTTTTAATGTACAAACAAACCCTGGTTACAAGGCGTTGGAAGACAACTGTATGAACTGTCACATGAAGTACAGTCATGAAGTTTAATATGAAACAACCTGCAAAATATTAACTTGTCCCCATCACATGGGAAGAACAAACCAATATGTCTTATCTCATAAACTCAGACAGTCTCACTCACTTCTTTTTCCCATTTGACTCATCACAGTCTTTTAAGGCCTGAGTCATTCACGTGTAGGCTTTATGAACATTACAGATACAGTATGAGATCTTTGATTGACTTAAAACATGTGCTAAATTATCAATAAGCTTATTTCAGTTTCCTTCCATGTCAGTCTCAATCTGTCATCCAGTTGTTCAAGTTCTTCAGTGCCTGAAGTGCCTTAACAGCTGTACCTCAGACGTCTGTTGATCTGATACTGTGTCTCATTTCAACATAAGCTTAAAAGATCAGATTTTTCACATGTGAGAGGGAAGCAAGAATATGAAACAGAAATTAGACACTTCTAGTTACTGTGTGAAACATATAGTCACATGACCTTTGACCTTTTGTAATCTTGTCTGTTACACGACCCGTGTTTCACTTGCTGTCTCCTGCTGCCTTGTCCTTGCTCTTGTCACGCGGTACACGACCCATATTGTAAAATTCTAGGTTTGGCCTCATGTCTGTGAGATGGGCGAGTCGGTTGGACATGGAAAAGAAGGCGGCAACGGCGGCGATGTCCCAGGCGTCCTCGCGATCAAAACCCACTTCCTCCAAAGACTGGAAATGCTGTTCAGTGATGGTGTCACAACGACACACAGCCATCGCAAAGTCCAGCATGACACGCTCCCGAGGTCCCAGCTCTGCACTCTCATAGTTAGCAATGACCTGGGTGAAGGTAGGTAGATGACTGATTGTTTTATAGAAACTCAGAGGGAAACTTTTTTTTTTTAATTTTCCATACATCACTGGACAAGTCTGATTTCCCTGAACACACCACAAAAACTACACTTAACAACTACGATGAACCATGTGTGATAAAAAATCAGAACAGAGAAAATCAGTGCAAGATGATACCTGATCAGCAAGAGTGGGCTTCTTAGAGTAGATGCGGTGAAGTGCACTGTGGGATACCACACAGTAAAGACACTTGTTGTGTATGCTGGTTGCCACGACTATCAGCTCACGATCTGCCTTGGTTAATCTGCCTGGAAGACATTAGATAATAAATACAAATTAAGACCACAAGTCAGACAACTTTTATTTGCAAATTCAAAATCCACAGCACATAAAAGCTAATGAAACACCCATGCAACTTAAAGCCCCTCTGAGGAACTTTCATATTTTGTCGGAATGAAGACTGCATTTCCCATGAGCTCTAGCGCGTATTGTCGTAAAGACGCTTATCTGGCTCACTCGTCAGGGCTCCAGACTAATTTTTGTGAGACGTTTTAGGAGTGTGGGACAGGCGTGGAGCAGCAGGAACGCTGAGGTGACACCGTTAGTGACACCGAGCTGCTCCACCTGCCTCGGCTGTCTCCAGTGCGGAGAAGCTTCTCGCTAGTCGGTTGCAGTAAATCGTTCTGTCTTTCCGAGGAAATGCTGGGCGAGTCGACCACTAAATAATATTATCAAAATAACTACAAAGATTAAACGATATATTTATCGAAAATGGACACATAAACAAGTGTGGGTAATTCATCCGCATTAATATGAAACTCTTTTATAACCAAAAGCAACCGTCAAGGGGTATCTTTAATGCCAACTTTTAAGATCCTATGAATAACTTTATTTAAACAGAGGGCTACACTTCTCTGCAGTGGTAATCTTCTCCATAACCAGCAGTTACTGTTGAAGTTAATGTACTGGCAACAATTTCGATGCAAAATTAATCTTAAGAAGCAGCAAATCTGTTTATGTTTCCTCAAAACACAAATGAGCAACAAGATGTGCTCAATTTGGAACATGAGTTAAAAAAAACTCATGTTTTAATTTTTTTTTTTTTTTTTTTTTTTTTACAATAAGTCATTAAATACAGTTTTGCAAGTCTTAAAGTGGCTCTTACAGACTCTTTGGGAAACATTATCTACTTTTTATTTGAGCCTACTTGTCTTCCTGGGAGTTTTAGAGAGCAGACACATTCAGTTGATTACTTCATAACCAGAATGAAACAAGAACGAGCTGGTGAAAGAGCACACATTCCAGCCAGTGCTCCACTAATACCCATCAATCCACATTGTTGCCACAAGAACCTTATTGTTATACTTTATGCTGCTTAACTTAATTGTATTCTGATGCATGGTTTGCCCCATGGTTAAAAGCAGTGAGTAAGTGCACATTTTTTAAATACTGTAAGTTTTCTGTTGTTTTAGAAGCAGACAATTACATATTGGGCATTTATTGTGGGAGCCATCCTGCACACCTGCTGCTTATGCTGACCAGAGTGACTGTTTTTTGGGGGGTTTTTTGCCTATCCAATATGTTCCTACTAAACCTTATTCACCACAGCCTTTGGCTACACAACACTGCCTCATTTGCTCATCAGCTGGAACAGATTCAGCCCCACACCTGCCACCTCATGTACCACCTGCACTCCAAAAGAGGTTTTTCCGTGCCCCCGCTGCCATTGAAATGCATCACACCGGCAAAGCCAAATGGAGCAGAGCCCTGAAAAAGGTGTAAACAACACCTCCTACTCAGGTAACTTTGTGCATTTGAGTGCAGAGACAACCAAAGCGTGATTATTTCCACTGGTAATAATTGTTCAGTCATAACTTCTGTGCTTTATCCTCATCCCATTGCTCTAGTCTGCATAATCTTGACGAGTTGATGAGTTCTGTTGCTGACTTGTTCATATTTCTGTCGCCTCAAGGAAACAAGTCCATCGGCGCCGATTTCCTTAATTTTGCGGGATCATATGGGCCGATTCTTTTATGTGAAATCGACCTTATCCACCGATCTTATCTACCTTCGCAAAGGTCTGAAAGTCAACTCTGAGGGCTGACTGACAGGCCCGCCCACCAGGTTACATCTGCACGTGCTCAAGATACTGCTGTGCACTTTATTTTTGGTAAGAGGCTCAAAACAGGTTTGCAGTGTAACCTGTTGCGCAAGTTTTGTTTATTTTAAGATGTGAAAAATGAAAGATTTAAGGAACTGATAATATTTTATATAGTTTAGACAGCAATGCTCTACTGTTTTCATATTTGAAAGAACTACCTCGTGCAGTTAAAACAACACGTTTGTACTGTATTGTAGGGGTATTTTTTGTTCAATAAAATAAGATTTGAACTTTGAAGGTGTATGCTGTCAGTTATATAAAAATCGGTATCGGCCAAAATCAGAATCGGCATGGTCAGGCTTTTTAAAAATCAGTGATCGGTCAGAAAATTGCAGTCGGTGCACCCCTAAATATCATTGTTGCTTACTGAAGAGCTGGAGGGTGTGTTGACCTTATTGAGCATGCCAGGAATTATACATGTACATATATTACTGATTCAGGGACTGTGATTAGTGCTTACACCTGAAAAAGTAGAGAAACATAACAAACACACACCTGTCTCCTTGTTCATTAGTTCATTGTAGTATGCGAAGAAGGCTCTAAACTCTGCTGGTCTGTGAGAGAGGACTTTGAAGACATTTGGCAAAAAGCCCCCCTGAAAGAGAACATAATCATACAGTTTAGCAGGTAAAAAAAAGAGCACTGACACAACCTTTTAAGACTTTTTTGCTTACCTTAGACTCCACTTCCTCCATGAGTTCCACTATATCATAAGGTAGGTCTTTCTTGTAAGGAACTGGATAACGACTGATTGTCTCCGCTGGAGGGTCGTTGGAGTAATGTCTGACCCACGCAACCGCAGCTCTCCCACGGGACGTGACAGACGCCTGGATGGAGAACCGGAGAGTCAGACAGAAACACGACTAAAGGCAGCACAAAATACAAAAAAAAAGTATAACTTACAAACTGTGTGAGCACATGAGGACGAAACAACTTGGCGACGAAGTTACTCGCCATGTCAGTCGACCGGGGGAAAAGGCTGTTGTTGTTGTTATTGGGGTTTTAATTCCGTCTTGTCGGACTGGAAAGTGCGGAGGAGCAGCTGGAGGAAGGTGTGTCACTACCTGCGGTCTGCTGGGATGGTTTACAGGCTTCCCAGAACCATTGAGGAAGTGGTTTAATGCTGCAAAATTAAAAAATAAAAGAAATAAATGTAGGCTGTATAGTCTATCAAACTCCCAGAAAACTATCAACTAATGTTTGCATCTGCCCGAGGGGTTATAAGACCCTCTGCTTGTACTGTAATTGTACCTTTCAGCTTGTTGTTAAAACTCTTGGTTTTGCTTCGTTGATCGGAGTCAGTCAAACAATCCAATCGGAGTACGGTACTGAGTCACGCCTGCTGGCTGCCTTTTCGGCATGGTCCCCGATCTCATGGACTATTCCTCCTCACCGGCAGGGGTCAGGCTGTGTGGCCAGGACTGTGCTGCTAGTTCATAGCCCACTATATAGTCAATGCTAACCACGCAGATAATACATTTTATTCGGGCTTGAGAGCATTTGGATTTGGCCTGCAACTCTGGTCAGCACGAATTCAGCGCTAGCTTTTCTCCAGAGACTGCACACTTCCTGGTAGACAAAAAAAACATCAAAAACAGGAGAACAAATTGTACGTCATCTATACGCGACCCAGTGCCCCGGAAGTGACTGTGTTGCGAATGCGCGACTGGTTTTCATTCATTGAGTGGAAGGCGGTTTGGATTATATATCAAAAATAATAACATTAATCGGGGCCGAAGTGAACTTTGTAACCGATATGTTTTACCATGTACGTGTATGCATTGTTTTTCCTTGCATGAACCGGTTATTAGCAATGTACGAATGGTTTGTTTAGAAATGTAGCGTGCTCGCCGCTCGGTTAGCATTGCTAATGAAGCTAAACAAAACTTCACGAAGTGACTTTTTCTTTTGCTTGCAGAATCGCTTGTTTTTATTTGTCTCTAATAGCTATTAATACCGACATAACTCCATTCGTAAGCACTTGTTACAGTAAAATATCTGTGTGCTATCATAAAATGCCAGTGTTTGTTTATAATGCTGCGTGCATTATAAACAACAAACTCTTTCGTGTTCACAGATTTCTTTGGAGCACGAAATCTTGCTACATCCGAGGTATTTTGGTCCGAACCTCCTCAACACCGTGAAGCAGAAGCTTTTCACAGAAGTGGAGGGTACCTGCACTGGCAAGTGAGTGGCATGTTGCAGTTTGGATCCGATGTTACTAAACTTAAGTCAGTTCACCCAAATCAAACACATAACTCAAACTAATACATTTTAAGAAACAAGCAAATAGACACTCCACTGTATTTTAATATCAAATTTCATAGAATGCAACTTTGACTTTTGATTAGCAGTTAAAACACTTAAAAACCAAAAGCACAAGATCACAATGTGACCTTTAAGTTATCATGGCAACATCACATGCCTAGCAAGTATTCTAATTTTACATTCATAGTCTCACATGAAAAGTTTGACATATGTTAATAATCTATGATAATAATTATCTTTCAGGTATGGCTTTGTCATTGCAGTCACCACCATTGACAACATTGGGGCAGGTGTAATCCAGCCAGGCAGAGGGTTTGTCCTGTACCCTGTCAAGTACAAGGCCATTGTGTTTCGGCCATTTAAAGGAGAAGTGGTGGACGCCGTGGTCACACAAGTTAACAAGGTGAGGTACAATATAGTGCAGATTATTATGCAGAATTTCTGTCCTTAAATGTCATTTTTATACAATGAAGGCATTTTAAATTCCTCTATTACAGTCTCAAAAACTCGCTGCCCTCTAAACACTGTTAATGTACATTGCATTGTTTGATTACCTCTTGTAATGTCTAAAATGTGCACATGTACTTCTGAAAAATCTTGTATGATGCACTTTTATGGTTAAATTTTTTTTAACCATAGTAAATATGGGTTTTAACCCATATTTACTAAAGTACATATCGGTTTCATCATTGTTAATACGCACATATTTAATTGTATCATAAAAAATGTAAATGCTTTGATTTCGTTCAAATTATTTCTTGTCTTATTTCTCATAGGTTGGATTGTTCACTGAAATTGGTCCCATGTCTTGCTTCATCTCTCGCCATGTGAGTCAGTATAACATCTGTAGTTGTAGAATTATTGATTTGGTTGTCTTTGATATATGTTTAGATGTCTACTTGCTGTTTTTCTTACAAGAAATACTCTTTTTGCAGTCCATCCCCTCAGAAATGGAGTTTGACCCCAATTCTAATCCTCCTTGTTATAAGACAGTTGATGAGGTAAGCAAATAAATGTCATTCTTAGCTTCCCTTAGGTCTCCACCACTTTTAAAATGAAATGATAATATGTTAAAATTCAGGTAATTCTCAGTTATTTATTATTTGTTTATTTACATTTATGTTAAGGAAGGTATTTTGAAGAATTGAAATCAGGACTTGCCAGTTAATTGTAGTTGAGTCTTACATTAATGGGTGTTTTCTCTTCTTCTTAATTTCAAGGACATAGTAATCCAGCAGGACGATGAGATCAGGCTTAAGATTGTGGGAACAAGAGTGGACAAGAATGACATTGTAAGTGTTTTCTTTCTTTTTTAAATAATTAAGAACCATGTGCTTAACTTGTAAAAGGAAAAAAAAACAAGACCAACTGGTGTTAGATAGTAGTTTATGGGAAACACACACTCTGTGATCATTTGCAGTAGAATTTTATTCAATAACAACTGTTCTCCTTTTTTTCAGTTTGCTATTGGGTCTCTCATGGACGATTATTTGGGTGAGTATTACACCACAGTACATTGTCACATAGGGGCTAGATCTATTCATTCAATCTACATGCATTGAATAAATACCTTATATTATGTAAAATTACTCTACACAATTAGGACAACATGATAGTCTCACACACAATCTTTTTATTGTTACAGTTTGGTTAATGTAATTGTATTTACACATGTAGGCATTTTATTGATCAAAAAAAAAAATCTGATTCATGGCTGGTTGTTGATCTTGCCTTTAACTTTTATTTCCAGGTCTTGTGAGCTGAGTCACTCCAGAGGTTTCACATCATGTGGAATGTGATGTTTCTTTCCTGGTTAAAATGAATATTTTTCTACACTGATTGATATGGTTTGATGACAGGTGGTGAAGCCCGATAACTGCTTTGTTTTATCATTGTGCTGTACAGCCTGGGTTTGTTTTTATTGGAATTACTGCAACATCGAAGGAAAATATTCTTGTAACCAAAAGTAATTTGAATACTTTTTTTCCTTTTTTCCCCCATAGAATTCCTCGTAATTTTGACTTCAACTACATATTGTTTGTTTTTTTTGTATGTGGAGTGTAATAAAATATTTTATTTGTTCTTATATTTTGGTGTCCTTTGACATGTTAAGTATTAGAGTATTTTAATTTGATGATATATTGTCTTTAAATAGATTTAATGATCTGCTGTACCTGTATCATTTACATCATCAAATGAGATGTATTGAAATGTTTCAAAGCGTCACTCCAGGCGTGCCTAACAAAGGGAAAATGTGAACGCGCAAACTTCAAGGGCGCGCACGTCTTGTGGCCGTAAATACGTCAGAGGAGCGCGCCCTCGTTCTTTCTTTCTCTCGTCCTGAAGATGGCGGCAGGGGTGAGTAAGATGGAGAGATGGGCAGTGATGTTGCTTTCTTTAAACTTTCCTGTCGCAATCCGTTGAAAATCAGACCCATCTGCGACTCTAATGAATTCCTTTACATGTAAACTAGGTCTTCGCTTTGTTTAAAAGATGTTAGAGGGTTTATTTACAAAGAATTTCATTCAGTCTTCATTCTAACAGAGGTTAGCTCTTGCTACCCTGACGTTGCATTCAAAGTGAATGACGCCCCTTTGCTGGCCCAGGCTTGTGCCACGTTACCTTGGCTATTTTCATCCTGGAAATACTTACCAGTACATTTGTTAATGTTTTCGTCCAGCTTTAGGGCCCATGTCCACTTCTGGTAACGTCTGAATTTGTGGCTATAGCTAAGTGTCAAGTCTCCGGTGAAATTGCCGGTAATGTCACTGAGTTAGCATCGAAAGCGAGCTAGTAGCCACGTGAATATCTCAGTATTTGTTCGCTATGTGATACTAAACGTACATCGGGCAGCGGTAACTTACTTGTATAAGATAAACTCGTAGACGTATTCCAGCTTCACCTCGTTCCCTCTCCTGGTTAGAGGATTTTAAATGGTCAACCGCGTGGGTTTAAATAGCATCATTCATCTTTTACATAGCAACTGAATCGGGGGAGGATGTGCTTTGTTGAAACATTCAGATGTTGGTAGAACATCCATAGACTACCCCAAGTCTGCAGCTATCTTGCTTGCAATATTGTGATGCTTTATGTTAAAGTTCATTTTCCTGCTTTTGGTGGTATAATAATTTCCTGTGTTCTCTCTTCCCTTCAGACTCTGTACACATACCCAGAGAACTGGCGGGCCTTCAAGGCCCAGATTGCAGCCCAGTACAGTGGTGCTCGCCTCAAAGTTGCCAGCAACTCCCCTGCCTTCACCTTCGGGCAGACGAACCGTACTCCAGCCTTCCTCAACAACTTCCCTCTGGGCAAGGTTGGTGCAACCAATTAAATGGGATTAATATATACATCCATCTTGTAGCAGTGAATGTGGTTAAACCAGCTGCTGTAATTGTTCCAAAACTTATCTCAGGGACCATTTTTTAAATGTGATCACGTAAAATGGCTTTAACTAGTTGGATAACATTGTGGTGTAACCAAAAAATCTGCCCATGCACTTTGCTGGTTGATTTACGGGCTAAAAACACAACTTAATGCCTTTGTTTGCAGGTACCTGCCTACCAGGGAGATGACGGCTTCTGTCTGTTTGAGAGTAATGCCATTGCTCACTTCCGTAAGTCTTGCATTTACTAATATCTCAGTTGTTCATCCGTACGTTTCTGCGTTTATCCAAAATGCAAAATCCCACTCGCTTAAATGAATGACTTCTGCACAAAGACTGTGATGTTTATTACAGGTTTAGGGATTGTGTAATGTATAATTTGGGTCAGCAAAGCATACAGTTCTATTGTTGGAGCAGCTCTCAAGTCATTTTGATGGGGCCAAGCCTGTAAAACCTGTTGCATATATCAAATCTGTAGCACAGCTGTAGGTAGGAGAACTTAAACTAGTCTGCACTCGTAACTGCAATGCACATCCTTAAAGATGATGCATTAATGTTGAAATACAGAGTTTAACTGTGGAAAAAATGCACGTATTGCATGTTCTCTGCACACTGACTATGCACTGGCTCTGTATTTTTAGTTTTTTCTGTAAAGAAATTTTCCTGTCTTTTAACAACAGTGAGCAATGATGCCCTGCGTGGCGCCACTCCCCAGGCTGCAGCCCAGGTGCTGCAGTGGGTGAGCTTCGCTGACTCAGAGATCATCCCTCCAGCCAGCGCTTGGGTCTTCCCCACTCTGGGAATCATGCAGTTCAACAAGCAGGTGTGCAGCTCAGCATTTCCTGACCAAGCTAAAGACTTAAATGACTATTTTGTAGCTGTGGTGGAAAGTGGGTGCCAGTTGGCTATAGTGCATCACCCTGTTGTGATATAGTGCCTGATTGTAGGCTTAAAATATTGTGCAACACTCAGTCTTTTTTTCTTTTCTATGGGTCTGTCCAGGCCACAGAGCAAGCCAAGGAGGATGTTAAGAAGGTCCTTGCAGTCCTGAACCAGCACCTGAACACCCGTACCTTCCTTGTGGGAGAGAGAGTCAGCCTTGCTGACATCACTGTGGTCTGCTCCATGCTCTGGCTCTACAAGCAGGTCTGATATACAAACAACTACACACATTTTGACAGTTACTGGACCAACACTTCATCTATAAAATGCTTGTGCCAATGTGCTCATAAAGATAAATGCATCTCTGTACCTTTTAGGTCCTTGAGCCTTCTTTCCGTCAGGCATACAGCAATGTGACCCGCTGGTTTGTCACCTGCGTCAACCAGCCCCAGTTCAAGGCTGTCCTTGGAGAGGTCAAGCTGTGTGAGAAGATGGCCCAGTTTGATGGTATGTCAATGGCAATGAGATCAGAAGATCAGTTGGTCAGCACATCTGAAGAGAAATCAGTAAAATCAGTACTTTGTTGAATATTTTTGGGCTCAAGCATCTATAAAAAGTCAGTTGTGTAGCCTTATTTATTTTAACAGTTACATGGGTCCTTTTGCGTACTTAGTCAGATTGCTTGTAATACTTTACCATTAATTTCCAAGGTTCTTGCCAAAGAGTGGTCTCAGAGGGTGCAAAACCAATGACAGATTATTGGAGCATTTAAGAGAAAATTTGTTTTTCATTGTTTTGTTCTCTTCAATCAGCCAAGAAGTTTGCTGAGATGCAGCCCAAGAAAGAGACCCCTGCTAAGAAAGAGAAGGCAGGAAAGGAGGCAGCCAAGCCCCAGGAGAAAAAAGAAAAGAAAAAGGAGGAGAAGAAGCCTGCACCAGAAGAAGAGATGGACGACTGTGATGCCGCTTTGGCTGCAGAGCCCAAAGCCAAGGACCCCTTTGCACATCTGCCTAAGAGGTAAACGTTTATAGGCCTTACTTGTCGGTTAGTGGTTGTTTTAGTATTTGGTTTAATTTTGGCACTCAACTGTCACATCTATGTAATGAGTAAATAGTCTG
>OMNW01030778.1:18288-29884 GCA_900303245.1 Selene dorsalis | reverse complement strand
CGCTTTTTAAAGCAGGGGTTTTCAAAGTGGGTGAGCCTCCCTTAAAGAACAAAGAAACAGTTGTAGGGTTGGTGTCCCCTGTCATTGGGCAAGGCAGTGTCCATTCATGGCACCAAGTCTTAATCTGATGGGGGAAGAGAGACTTGAGACCATATTCATCCCAGTCATCTCTGTATCAGTGAGCAATAGGCTGGTTCATGCTGTGGTCACACTGAAACAACTCATCTAGGGGTATTAAAGTGTTGTTGGAGCCTTTTTCTTTGGCTATATCCATCTGTACAGTTCTTGAGTGAAACCTTTAAGAACAAAGGTGACATGAAATTGCGTTGTTCATTTTGTCAAGTGCTCTTACACTATCTTGGATGTTTTGTTTTTTTATTTAATTATACATTTTATCCATTGTGCATCAAACTTTGTTCTTCACAGGTATGTTCCAGCGTCTGGACAAACTCCGAAAGAATGCCTTCGCCAGCGTCATCTTGTTTGGCACCAACAACGACAGCAGCATCTCTGGTATCTGGATCTTCAGAGGCCAGGAACTGGCCTTCCCTGTGAGTGTCTAAGAGTAAACACTTTGTGGTGTCCTGACTTCACAACGACCCCTTAAAGTGTTTGCTGCCTGTTTTTGACCTACAAATTTGTTTCCTGAGAGATTAAAGCAACACTATGTAGTTTCCTGACCTTAAAATAATGTTTCTGAACTCATTCAAGCACAAGCTTAGTCAGAGTTTTGCGTGTTGCCGGGGCTCTGGAGGGGAGGCTGGCCAGCTGTGCGTCCCAGCACAGGGCTCTCATGTGTGGGTGAGAGGGGCAGGGAGACTGGGCTTGAGCTTGATGTTCAACAAAATACGACTAACCCTGTAACTCTGACTAGGGGAGGGGGATTCTAGTGGGGAGTTGCAAAATTCTACAACACCGCTCCGATATTTAGGGTTTCCGTGTTCGGAAACTACATAGTGTTGCTTTCAACGACTGGATAAGATCTGTTATCTCTGGTTAGTGGATATTCCCCTGTCATTGGGCAAGGCAGTGTCCAATCATGGCACCAAGTCTTAATCTGACAGGGGAAGAAAAACTGAAAGACCTCATTCATCCCAGTCATCTCTGTTTCAGTGAGGAAAAAGGCTGGTTCATGCTGTGGTTACACTAAACTTGTCCTAAAACTCAAAATTTAAACTTCAGATGTTGAATTGACTTCACTGCTGTAGTTTGCAGTTTATTTACTGGCTAAATTTGATTACAGTATAAAATGGAAATGAGTAGTTAAGTAAATGCTGTAAAATGTAATACTCACCAACAACTGTAGCATACATGGTGTGTTTGATGGTATGTATTCACTGTTGGGATAAACATCACAGAGTAATCTGTCATCTGATAATCAGTGACTGTTTTACAGTATCACATCAAAGCAAGAAGGTATTTCATGCCTATTAAAACAAGGAATTTTGTTTTTTCCTCTCCAGCTGTCTCCAGACTGGCAGATTGACTATGAATCATATGACTGGCGCAAGCTGGATCCAAACAGCGAGGAGTGCAAGACCATGGTAAAGGAGTACTTTGCCTGGGAGGGAGACTTCAAGCATATGGGTAAAGCCTTCAACCAGGGTAAGATCTTCAAGTGAGAGGTCTCTGGGACATACTGAACAAAAGCACTCTGCGCTTCTGCTCTCCAACGTGAAACCTATGGACTTTCAGCCACCACGTGCTTACTTAACTGCAAGAATGACTTGGAATGAGGGTGTTTAATGACGAGTGAATTGTCCGTGGGCCCCAAAATGGTTTTTTGTTTGACCTGCAAAATAAAGCATTTTCCACCATGCCAACTGTGAGATTTGATGTCTGGTGTATGGCTTCAGCTCTAATCTGGTAGTATGGAGAGTCTTTTATTTGTATTGGGAATGTTTACTCATGAATAAATTCATTAATTTTCTCAATTGTGGTTAGAAATTGACATTAGGATATAGTGCAGCAGTGCGCCGATAGGACCACACCCAACAGTGGTGCTGGGTGTGGTTGGTGATGACATTTGAAATTTTTGACCCATAGGGGTCAGTGATGAAATGTCTTTTTACCTTGCTATCAACTTTCTGTGGTGAACTACAGGTGCTTTCTGCTCCACTGACACTGATTTTGAACGCCTTAATGCATCTATGCAACATTTTGGTCCAACTGTTAAAATAGTCCCTAGCAGATGTTATTCTTAAACGGTGTAGGGTTTCCATCCAGCTTAGTGATGCAGTATTGTCTGATCCCTGCAGAGGGCAGGCAAAGACTTGTCACCGGGAAGCTGACGTGCTTGTTGAATGGAGCACATCCAACAGACGGAGAAAGAAAATGACTGGGCTGAGCTTTGTGGTTTGCTCAAACTAAAACGCAGTCTGCTTTAAACTCTGAGCTCTTGTAATGTTTCTTGAGCTTCCCCAGGGAGTAGAAGCCTGGAACAAATCAAGGAGCATCCAACTGAATGCCTCTTGAAATGTCATCCACAAGGCCCTGGGCCACAAACATAAAACTTGTCCTTTTTCAGTTTAACTTTCTCCCGAGTAACATACGAGCGTAATCCACTTAGAAGTATATTTATCTCTCTATTTTATGAATGCATTAAATGAATCACATGTGATCACAACCATAAAACATACAAACATGCAATGTTGCTGTGCTGGTTGATCATCATTAAAGTAATCAACTTTGTACTTAATTTTATAAAACCTAAATGCACAGTATCTGAGAATGAATTTATTTACTTGATGTGATGACGGATATAAAAAAATCTTGTGTATGGGTTGACCACACCCAACTCAAATGCAGAAATGTTATGTTTCAGAGCCTACTTCTGCAAGTTGGTATCATGATATCAAGAAGAAAAACTTTCCATTGAGGGGGATGGAACATTCACAGGCCATTTTCTATTCTGTCATTTCAACCTGCAGCTTCGAACATTTCCGTTCTTTTATAAATGACTAAGGAAAATGTTTTGATGCTCCACAGTGTCTGTACCAGGTAGAGTTAATGCTGAATTGTGAAGACAAAGCACTTGATTTATTCAGACACACCCAACTTTATGAAAGGTGTTGTTTTTATCACTTATCGTTGACCGTTCCCACACCTGCAACTGGGCTTAACTTTTCATTTCTGCTCCAACTGATTTCTTTGTTAGGTGCGTCATTGTTGTACATGCAGTATAACTCTAGATAAAAAAAACACCTGGCCCAGCCCATAATAACGTGCAGGGATGTTAAAATTATGAACTCTAATATATATATATCACATTGGAAATGCTCTGTAATGTATTTAGCATAACCAGTTTTAGCTTAAACATGGCATACGTTCAAAACGTTTTGCAAAATCTTAGATGGATCTCTTTCAGTCTCTGACATACACATGAGAGATGCACTAGAGGGGAATCTCTTCCCAGAGTGAGTCAGATGTGTCATATTTTCCAGCTTACTAAGCGTGATTCAGGATCATTTTGGCGCAACCATCTTCCACCATAGTGTTGAATCAGGGAGGCCATTTTAGTTTGTTCTGTGGTCTCATGGAAATCAGAAAATGGAAATCTTCCCATAACAGAAAAGCGCCCAAGTCCTTGAACACATGACTCACCCATCCTGTGGATCATAGTGGAAGAGAGCTGTAACTTGAGCAAATAGCTTCACCCACAGTATTCGAGGCAGTTACAACACGGCTGATGGCTAATACTTGGATTGCTGAAGGAGTGGTGTTACAAAAGCCATTTCATCTCGCAATCAAATATGAAATTAATGTGAACAGAACACACACACACAGCTTCAAGGCTCTTGGGGCAGTTCTCCTACTCAAAAGCGTCAGTATCAAGTCCATAAAGTGTTCTGGTCCTTATTTGTGTTTAGCAACTACAAAATAAAAAAGTTAAATTAAAACACATGAACAATATGCAGTCTTGTGCCAACAGCAACATTTTCACTTCCAGTCCTGCCAACCTTCCTCCCCCTGGTCTTTATTTCTCCTGTTGGTCGCACACACTACTTCTTTTTCCTTCCTCTCCCTCGATCCTTGGTCCCTGGACATCTTTTTTTTTTTTTTTTTTTCTATGTCCGTTTGGGGAAGGCTGGAGGGGGGTGGGGTGAGTTAGGGGTTTGTCTTAAAAGCATTAGAGGAGTGCTGGTGAGAGAGTAACACAGAAGAGAAAGAGAGAGAGAGAGGCTGTATTGTTTCACCACACAAGGTCCCTGTGTAGCTGTCAGCCCCCTGTAGCAGCTTTAGGCATGGTATGCATGTGCTGAGCATCTGGTGGTGCAGGACACACATCTGGAAAAGAGTGAGGCAGGCAGTCGGTGGTGGGCTTGGAACAGCGAGGTGAAGAGCTAACACTGGGGAGCCGGAGGTTGAAATACAACTCAGTACTCTCTGAAGAAGGTCAATGCATTGCAGATGCTATGGCTGCGAGGGTCCCTCCCCCACGTGTATAGCATTTGTCTTGCGACTCTAAAGAGAGACGGTTATAATAATGCACATTCTCACTGAATGTGCATTTTTTGGGGAATTGGGTTGGGAGCTGTTACTAGCTGCAAGCTCTTAATAGATAGCTATTTTCTCATAGGGCTTTCTGGCCCTGACAGCCAATATCACTGCGTTGGTGTTGTCAGTTGTAAGGACGTCTCTAGGCGTACAGAGACTGCACTCAGCCACCACACAGTCCCACCCTCTAAGTTTAATGGAGTTTTCCCTAGACTCCAGTTTGGGGTTGGGCTTCAAGTCCGCCCCCCCAGCACACACACCACACACACAAACTTGAGGAATTGGGGCAGGAAAATGGATCCTTAGTCAGCACTTATAAGGGCTGCTTCACCTCGAGTGTCCCCTCAATGCGTATAAGGTGTAGTTATAAGCACATGTGAATGCTAAACTGGAATTCAAAGGCAAATTCACACTCTGATAAATACTTGTAAAACAGATAAAATGGACAACAATGCAAAAATTCAAAAGTGGTAGAAACGCATGTCTAAATAGATCACAGGGTCTTCTATCAGGCAATACAAGCGAGCTTTGGATCTTAACCTTTGTTCAGGAGTGAGGGGCGTTTCTTCCTATTTCTGCACTTAAAGGGGTGTGAGCTGCACATTTCTCTGTGGCACTTAAACGCAGCGTAGTAATTCAGCACTGGAATGGAATGAGGGAGGTCAAAGGTGAGTCTGCTGAGGGGAAATAGCTGAAGAAGACAGGGAAAGACAAGATGACATGATATAGTCACTAAGCAGGCACAGCTGCATAACAATGCCTGCGAGCAACATCCTTAAACAAGCCATTGTTTGGAGAAGTGATTATTAGTTATGTATTTTCTTGGTTAGTTTGCGTTGCCCTGCAACAGAGGCTGCCAGTGAGAGAGTATAGGGAGGAAAGTGCGTGACACGAGGGAGAGGAGAGAGGAGAGGTACGGCAGAGGGAAAACAGACAGCCCCTGCGCTTTTGGACATGAAACCCCAGAGTTGCCTTTGGCTCATATTACCAGAATCTGGAGGTGGGGCAGAAGGACTGATGTTGTCAAACTAGAGCAAAACTGTAATGCACACTACCATGACTACCAAATGCGGAAATACTGATCACCTCCCTAGAAATAAAATAATAGTAGTAAAATATAAATAATAATTTCTGTCCTTTCATCGTCCCTCCACTTGGCACACTGTACAGCTTTGTAAATATTACATCCAGAAGCAACTTTGTAGTCTTCGTGTGCTGAAGCTTCAATCTTTAAATCGGCCCCTTGCCATTATCTTGTCATGAAACACAAGTACACTTAAACTTCAACTTTGAGGGGTATCTGATAATAAAATCAGCACAGTGTCAGAACCTTTAATAGACTTCCCTTTTTAATGCTGGGTGTAGTTAGAGGCAGTGGAAACTTGGGGGTATTTCGAAAGAATTAATTGCCATTTCATGCACCAACTTGCTGGTTGTTTACATCCCACCCCCCGAAAGAGCTGGAGAGTTGGAACAGTTACAACTATGGCAAGAATGTGCAGCTCATGAAGGTACTGCTTCTGTCAAAGTACAAGTGATGAGGGATGGGCTGCAGGGAGGAGAAGCTCCTGCGAAACTCACTTATCGCCCCGACTGATCAATGACTCAAAACTGATCAACAGTGAGTGATTGCCAGGCCACTGTTAAGATAACACAGTGGATTAATTACACAGAGCCATGTGAATGCATCAAATATGTAGAGTTGCATCACTGCTTACCGACCTGATATGAGTTGGGTAACAGTGCCATAGCTGAAGGCAAGATTTCAGCAACTTTATCACTCATAACGCACATCGGGAAGTGGCAAGACTAAACCTGTGGAAAGTGTTCCCAATATCGCTGTGTTTAGATGAGTTCAGTGGGAAAATATATGGGGGCCATACAACCTCTCATTAGAGAGGTAAGAATGGGAGTGGTGGGTGGGTGATGAGTGGGTGATGATAGGTGCGGGTACTCTCTCTCTCTCTCTCTTTCTGAGGGGAAAAAAACTACTGCAAACTTTGTGTAACAAAACAGCGCACAGTTCCTTTCTAAACAGCTTTGTGCCATGTGATATTTATACGTACACACACGAGGCATTGCTATGGAAACATCCTTGCAAGTACCTGCCCCCTTGCTTATTATGTTGCTATAGCAGCCATCCCAGAATAGTCACTCTTTTTTTTCCCCTCCCTCGTGTTCGTGACTCACAACTTGCAGTGGAAACCACAATTCAGTCTGTCTTCTATTCCCCTTTTTTCCCTTACATTCCTTTGTGCACCAAAGGAACAACTCGCTTTTCTGAATCATCACTGTGTGTTTATGTGTGTGTGTGTGTGTGTGTGTGTGTGAGGGAGCACAAGCTGTGGGGAATTCCAAACAGATTACCAATGATGAGTTACTATGGTGATAGCAAATATCAGGCGGGGCAACCTGCATGTTGCAAGAGAGTGTATCATGAGTCGTGTGCACTGTCATTAGCCGACTGATTTTTTTTGGAGCTGTAATCTCTTCATGGATACACTCTGCTCTCTCTGGTTACTTTAGGTCCACTTTGTTTGGAGACGTCCCAGCTTGTCTGCGCACACGGCTCCCTTGGCAGCACAGCACAAGATCATGTGTGGTCAAACACTGCATCCCATGTCACAAAATAACGTATGAAATAATTGAGTCAAGGGCAAGTTTTTTCACTGATATGTTGAACAGAAACCTAATCTCTACGCCTTTGTTTTAGTTTTATGGTCCAATTAATTTTCCAAGAAGATAGAAGAAATCCAATCATCAGTGCTAATTGAATTAACTTAAATCAAATTAAATCAGAAAAAAAAGACTTCACATAGAGGACGAGGCCGTTCCTGAACTTTCACTGCAATTTTACAGATGAGGAATTTTCCAATTATATTTAAAGCTTCGCTAGTTTCAGCCTGAGATAGAAACAAGGGATAGAAGGAAAAGTCAGTGATTTTGACTCAAATGAGTAAAAATCAATCTAAACAAAGGAAGTGACATGTGGACATTTAAAAGTTTTTTGCATTATAAGCAGTGTTGGAAGATATATTCAGTTACTCTTCTTAAGATACAGTGCGTGATACCACACAGTAAAAACAGATGATCCCATTTCAAGTAAACGTTCTGCATTCCAAGTCAAACAGCTACACTGTAATTGATATTTAATAACAATGTTTCAAATAACCGTGTGGATAGAGAGACTCCCTTCACAATGAAAGGATTTGCCACCTGTATGAGCAGCTCCCCGTGGCTTTACAGAGCTTTCTGATCACTGCTTAGCTACAACTTGGTTCACTCTCATAGCTGCTCTCATCATCTTCAGTTTTCAGTGAAGAAGCTCTTGCCAAACCTCAAACACCAAGCTGCCATTAAGACTCAGTTATAATTTATCAACGATTTCAATCTTGAGTTGGTGGAGACCAAAAACGGAGCTAAAAGACAAGTGAATACTGGATTGAAATTTTTCAGGCCAAACATCATAATCATTTTATTTTTATTGCAAGGTGAGGTGAGGCTACAAAATCTAAGAAGTAATCTATTACAATTTGTGGAGTCATGTTTTTGAAAAACATGCATGATATATGTGGAAGATGAAATAACTCCTAAAAAAACAGGTAAAATATTGAATATTTTCTTGAGGAATTAGTTCTTTCCACCACTGATAAAAAAGAAAAGAGATTTCACTTTTTAGGATTAGAAAAAAATAGATATTAATATTGTTTTTATTCTTATTTTATTACAGTGAATTGATTTTGATTACATTAATCATTTTCCTCATGATCCTACATAAATATGGGGGATTTGTGGGGGTTTGATTTAACATTGTTATTTCAACAAAATAGATGATATCCAGCAGCTACAGACACTCAGCCGAAGATGTGTTACTAAAATATATCTTTCAATGTCCTGAGTTGAAGACTGGGAGTAGATGCTGTAGATGATGACAGACAATGTGCACTCATTACAGCCTTGACCCTGCACAGCCTCTATTTTTATGGCTTGTCCCACTTTTTTTTATTTTCCTCTTGTATCGACTGAGGTCCAGTACTACTGAATTAAACACTAACACGACAAAGAGAAAAAATATCAAAGAAAAAGTGAAACAGAAGGGATTTTGTTTTGGAAAAAACTGTAGGAACATATGATAGCTCACTGTTTGTGCTGCTTAATTTGGCAGCTTTTCTGATTCCTCTTCAACAATAGTGCACTCATTCATTTTCAAAGAACATAAGCTGAATCTGTAAAACATTTTCTTTGACGTTGTTTGGCACTGACAATGCTTCTTTGGCAATGTTTGTCTGATTGTGTCTTCAGCAGTGGCTGGTGAAACACTTATCACAACACTGACAATGTTGCATTGTGTGAGAGAAATCTAATGAAGTTTGTATACAAAGAACTCTTCAATCTGCGCACAATTTGGGTTTGTGTAGTGAAATGCTTGCTTTCAACAATGATCTTTCCAGATGTAGATTCGTCTGTTAACTGGACTGGACTGACTTTTTAAGTTCATTGACATTCTCAAATAACCACAAATGCAGATCACTTTCAGTGAAAGCACCCACTTTGAATAGGTTTGCCATTTTTTCAGATTTTGGCTGGGATCGCTGCCAAGGCTTACATTTCACAACAGAGGATAATGAAATCACACCAGACAGCAGGCCTTAACATCTATACATGACAAGTAATTGTAGAATCATTGAAGTCAAACATTATTTTATTAAAACATTAACAAATTTTAATTTTTACGATAATTTCGTGGTAGTCACCTGAGGCAAACACACAATAAGAGGAGAAAAGATAAGAATCAGAAAATAACACTGTGTCACATTCTCCAGTGTGTTTGGAATAAAATCCTTCTATTGTATCTCGCGTTCTCACAACTGATCTTGATGACTCATACAAACAGGCCATTTGCCAAGAACACTGCTTGCATTGTCTGAATTTAGGAAGGAATTTCATCTAATAACTGCGACATTTTGCAAATATAATACAGGATTATTTTCAGTCCACTAGCGTTTTTGAAAGCTGTTGCAAATTATGTTGATGTGTAACGTGTGCAGAGAGGCCTTTGTGGCTGATTAAACTTGTGTTACGCAATCAAATGCGTAGTTCCCACCCATTTGGCTTGCCATCTTGTCTATGAGCAGAGCCAAAAAGTTGCTCAAGAAGATCTGATAGAATTAAAACCATTTCAGGTATGGTGTCACTCTTCTATAATCCTATCACAAGTTAAAGTTTTATTCAGGCCAGTGCCATGTGACTTCCCTTATCCTGCGGGACACATTAATCATACACACGCGCTCACACGTACACAAACAAGCATATGCACACGCACATACACACGCACATGCACGCACAAACACACCCAACACACACAACATACACACATATTCAACCGTCCATCCCTATCTAATCCTCTGATTTACCTCCCCTCTACAGTCTGAGCTGCCCTGTTTTCATTGTAGTCATGGGCCGTGACTCATCGTGCCCGTCTGAGCCAAACTATTTGCGTTGGTTCACATTGGCTGACACACCTAGCACCAGGAAACACACCCATTCCCACATATCCTTGTATTCAACTAGAGTGACCTGCCACAAAGCTGTGACGGGCAGAAGGAACTGAGTTTGTAAAAACATGCATTGGACATGAGAAATCTTCTTAATATTCAGTTCCGTGTCTATTGCGCAATCCACACTCCCCAAGCTGTCTTGGGGCTCATTCTCTTCTACTCATCTATATCTTGATCTCCAACACCCACTTTTGATTGATTTAGGCATAATAGGGGTAAATCAATAAGTGATAAAGGTTTTTAAAACAATATTTACCTTGGCATTTAACAACAATTTCTTGACTGAAAGTGAAAGTCATCGTGAGCAGTAAAATAACACGCAGCATGGCAAGTGTTTACTGAGGTTATTATGTGACCATAAACATTCAAAAGCTGCAGAAAAGCTGTTGGGTATTGCACAGTTCAGACAGGTGCCCTGCTGTTTACATGTGCACACACCATAGGAGTTGTCTGTCTAGAAGCAGTAGCTGCTCTAAGCTGAAACTGTTCTTCAAAGGCACCAACAGCCACACCTTGGTAAACGTTGAACATGCATGGAGCTGTGCAAACAGGTGCTGTAACACGGTACTGTATCCCTCATTGCAAGGCATTCCTGAGGCTAATAGTGTAAATCATGTAGAAAAGCACCAGAGGGTTAACATGAAAAAGGGAGAAAAAAAAGTTGCACATGGTCTATGTGAATGATCTCTGCAATAAATACATCAATGTCATACATGTTGTACATCTACTCATTCTTATAATGTGGTTTTAGAAATGCTGATCCTTTGAGGGAATTTGCTGTTAGGAGCGTCCTTACTGTACTTTAGATCTGAGTCCAAAGAGTAATGTAATACTACACTTACTACACAGAGTTCTTTAGGATTCTTGCTTATCTTACACATGGTTGGGATTACCACTTCACTTTTATCTCAGCATGCACACTTACAACAAATGCACACATGCACACGCTCAAACAGTAGGCCTTTTCTTGGGAGGGCTGTTTTCTACAGAAAACAAAATCAGAGCTGTCTAATATGGTGGTTTAATGTGGTAATACATATGTGTGCACAGATACAAGTGTGTGTGTGTGTGTGTGTGTGCGTGTGTGTGTGCCACTCCCTGCTCTAAGCCCACAAAACCACACAGTGACTTCCTATGTGTTTGTTCTACTCCTTGCACATTGTTTGCTTTTTTACCCTGTGGAGCATGGGTGCGACAGGTTGGTGAGGAGTGTTTCAAGGACACTAATGTGAGAGGTGAGCAAGCACACATACACACACATGCATCTACATCCCACACAACATGCCATTTGCAGAACTGTATGCACACATATCCTGTAGAGGAGAATTTAGAGTAACTTGACAAGCAAATAAAATAAAATACTTTTTTTTTCTTTTTTACTGCAAAATATATCTTCATATCAAGTCAGCTGTAACACATGAACAGCTATTGTAATAGTAATAAAAGTTTCTTTTAATTTTAACTTGAATGAGTACATTAAAAAATCACGTAGTTAGGCAAAAGTAATGGATTAGTTTAATTATTGATATTATATTAATATT
>OMNW01030778.1:0-10930 GCA_900303245.1 Selene dorsalis | reverse complement strand
ACAGAGGGAGGGGGGCGGGGGGGCACAGAGTCTATTTTGACAACAACACTGATCTGCACTGAGGCCTTTTTATTTGCTCATAATCAAATCTTATCACTCAACAGCACCGCTGTGCCTGATTCACTTACGACTGAACTTTAATCGTTGTCACACTGCTCCTGTTTTCTGTTCACCGAACTGATTGGATTTGGCAATCAACCAGATGAACTGACTGAAGCTACTTTGATCAGTTACGTGTGTGCTGTGACTCAAGTACAAACTATGAGCAGGTACGGTATGTGCCCTGAAGGCGTCAAAGGAGAGATAAGGCCTGTGTTGGGACTGGATAGTGGTGATGTGTAGTGTTCTGTTTGTTGTGCTGATTGCACAGGTGAGCCAGTCACAATAAGGTGTCAATACTAATGTGCATGTTTGACACATGATACGTTTAACAAATCCTGCGATACGTCTGTGTTCATTTGGGGGAGTGCGTTTCAGTATGCTGTTAAAAGTGCATATAAGAGTTCTTGTTTATTTGAGCAGAACCTGGAGGTGGGGGGTGTGGTGGACTGACTGCAGGAGGGTGACCACTCAGGCAGAGTGCAGGGTGGGCAGCAGAGAATGAAGCTGGAGTCAGAGAGAGAGAGAAAGAGAGGACATTTCTTTGGAGTTAGTCACCGTGGGGAGAGGCCGGGCTAACTTCCAGCTGGCCTGACGGCTCTATCAAGGAATGTGTGTGACTGGAGGCCTGGGTGGGGCTGTGCACTGAGCTGCTCCCTCCGTAAGCAGAGCACAGAGGCAAAGCGATGTGATCCACCTCGTGGGCTGTGGCGTGGTATTCCTACTCTTTAGCAAAGCATGTGTTTTTATTTGCTCTCCCCACTGTTCGTGACCACATTTCCCCTTACTGTGTGTTTATGTGTGTGTGTGTGTGTGTGTGTGTGTGATCACACCAAGGTACTGAGTACTGAAGGTGTGGCAAACTGTTTCTTATCTTTTGAGTGTGTTTGCTCAGATATGACTATTGTGAAAAATTCCACTTGCATAAGATTATGAGATTTTATTGAAATTCATGTCTCAACAGATTTGAGACATGAACAGATCTCTTCCATTCTTTATCTGATCTATTTATTGTAATTGGCTTCATGTCTGACCATTGGACTTGCACCTTTGAAAAATGCTACTCTGTCATGTACCTGAATGACTTGGGAGTCTGATGAATACATCTCTGTAACTAGACTATTGGCCAGAGAGTGTACACAGCTGCTCTGGCACAAGACTCCCTACACAAACATAATCACAACCATGTACTGGCTGGCATTTATCTCTGCTATGTCCCATCTATTTCAGTATAGGACCAGTTCAAAGTAGCCTGTAAACAACGCATTCTCGGGCAAAAGCTCTAAAGCGTTTTACAAGTTTTTCCTCACTATTGCTGCTTTTTAAAGGACACGTTTGGTCACTTTCTCTCTATTGTATGGAGGGTCTAGCGTAGGCGTTTAAACCCCAACTGTTTAGAAATGGTTTCAGAGTCTCACAAACACAGTTATTTGGTGTAATTTTCACCACAGTAATGAGCACTTTAGTTTATTGAACAAGAGGGGCTGAGGAGGGGGAGGTTAATGACAGGTTTGAACAGCCTGTCTTAGAAGAATTTTTCAGAGGGACATGTTCCCACCGGTGGATGCCTGTCTGCACACACATCAAGTCTGGTTCTGTTTGTACTGTGGCTGACAAAGAGAAGGCTTTGTTTCACAATACGGCAGTGGGTTGAAACAATAATCCTCATAAGTCATGTTAGATTTTGGACCAGTTACAGCTGGTAAAAGTAAGACTGATTTGGCATGAAGCATGTAACTCGGGATCCAAATGATGAATACAGTTGCAGCAACAACATTTTACTGCTATTTTGGCTTATATGGCTCCCCACTTCTGCTGTTCTACTGTGGTTTTGTGCATCACACCTTGGCAGAGAAGTCTTGTTTTAAAGTCAGCGAGAGTAGGGGAATTCACAAATTCATTTTAAAGATGATTTCCTTTTAGAATTCTCTTTTATAACTTGATTTGTTTCTTTATTCAAATCCCATCAAACTGAATGGGATCCACTGTGCACAGTGAGAGCCACAATAAAGAAGCAGATTGATTAACTTACAAGGAGTGTTTTTCATAATTCTTTGCCAGTGTCAATACTACTACCATTGGTTGATTAATTATTAATGACTCAGAAGGCTGTGACTGGTGAAGGAGAATCCATTGAGCATGTACAGTAAAATACCATGAATACATCTTAACTGTCACACCGGTATGTGGATGTCATGTGAGGACATACCTCTTATAGCAACGCTGACTGTATATGAGAAATATGTTTATGTGTGAAACATGCGGCTGAGACATGTTGTGTTATTGCCTAAATGAGCTGAATGGAGGATTCATAATAGGGTTCTTTTGTATTATCTAATATTTATTATACACATACATCTTTGGTTATATATGTACATGATTATAACTCCAGGCTTTTCATTGTGTTTTGTCGACAGAAGTCAACAAAGACGAACCATTGCATAAGACTGAAGCCCTTGGCTTTGCTTGAGCAATCCAAGGTAAGTGTCCCATGACATCATGCAAAAGATTCACGCATCACATCTGTGCTGCAAAGTAAACTACATTTCTCTCTACACGTCACTCCACTTCTGATCAGTGTCACTTTTGACCAGCGCTCTATTATGTGGCCAGACGCCAAACCTCTGTTGGAATTTTTGTTGCAAAGCCTCCTTTGAACCTGGAAGGTCATGCCTCTGTCATTCAGCTGTGAAAGGCCTGCCTTGTGGAAACCTGACACTTGGCTGCTTCTGCTTCCCCGGGCCTCCTCTTGTAGCCCTCCTTCCTCCCCCCAGCAACCACCTGTTCCGCTCAAACCCCTTTCCCCTTCTTATGAAACAACCTTGCAAAAGCCCGCCAAGCTCACACTGTTTTAACTGTTTGTAGTCCCTGTAGTCTCTGGGAGGTTCAGTCCTTTTGATTGGAGGGAAGTCAGATGAAAAGGCACACTAATTCAAAACCATACGCAGCCTCTGTAGGCGAATGACAAGCCATAAAAAAGGCGTATCCAGAAATGCTCTGTGGGTGCATTCTAGTAAACACAAGCTTTTATTTGGCTGGCTGTCCCCACAACGCTCCTTGCTCAACACACATGTTAAACCATAATAAAATATGATATATTGACAAGCATATCTATCTCGTTTTTCTGCTATTTTTCTCCTTCCTAAATGGTTACTTCATGGCTTTTTGCTAAGATTTCATTTTGTGTGTCCTTCAAAAATGCTTTAGATGACATCACTAATGAAATTTAAGGACATGTGACACCAGGAATGCCACCATTAGACATGAAAAACAGAGAAATAAAAGGAAAGGATAGAGGACTGGTTGATTGTCATATTGCCTGTTCACTTTGAGTCACAGACTGTCTGCCTGTCTTATGATCCCAAGAACAGGGGCTTACTTATGTAGCATCTATTTACAACACAATCCATATCTAATCATATGATCTTTTTGGATCATTTCTTGTATCCATGTTTACCCCATTTCAGGCACAGTTTATTCTTCAAAGGCAAATTCTTAGCTTGTCTACTGAGGGGGACTAAGTTTAGTTAAAAAAAAAAAGAAAAAGGAAAGGGAGATTTCCCTGCAGATATTCAGGATGCCCTATGCCCTGTATGGCATTGTATGTCTCAGAAGAGCTTCTCCCAAAATAGCTCTGAATTTTCATTTCTACCACATTTCTGCTGTCTGACCCGCTTGTCACTGTTAACTTGCAGGCTAACATTCCATAGGGCAGTTAAACAACCATTCGCTTTCATTTTTTTTAACCATTTCCTCCTCTCTTTCCATCTCCCTCCCTCTCACTAAGTTCCTTCCTTCCCCCTTATATTGCTGCAAGGCTCAGCTCCTCCCTGCAGCTCTCAGCCAGAAATATGCCAAAACTGTGAGAGCAAGAACGGCCCAAATAGTGCACTCTCACTTATGCAGACCCTCACAGCAAGGGTAAAATGCAGGAGAAAAAGAGGTTTAAAAATAAAAGGCTGATTATGGATGAAAATAAATGGATAGAGAGAAGTAAGATAATTGTGAGAAATTAACAAGAAAACTGTTTTCTCTCTGTTGCTTTTGAGGAAATTGTGCGAACCCATGTATGTATCCTTAACTTTATCTGTACAAATTCTTTTTTCCACCTAAAAGTGTAATTCAGCCAACAACAATATTTGCCTTGAAACCCCCCCACCGTCTCATATGCTAAATAGTTATTTGCAATATAAATAAACCGGGAGTGGCGTGTGGCAGATTGAAAAAAGTGGAGACACCAAGATCATGTGAAAAGCTTATCAGCTATTTTTGTCTGTTTTCACTGACTGAAGAGAGGAGGTGGATGTGTAAACTGAGCCACACTGTGACCCATTGGCAAAACATCAATTCTTTTGGTTCAATCAAGATACTTTCAGTGTTGGATCAGAGGTGCCTTGTCAAGATCCGATAACTGGTAGTGTTGGCTTGCCTGAGTGGAATTTGATATATATGAATTAACTGGATACAATTAGATCTTTGGCAATGCAAACTGTCTCCATACTGTATTTGATTGATACAATGGCACATATTTAAGGCTTGAGGTTTCGATGAGATTCAAGTTCAAATCGCTCTGATGGACACAATGACACTGAAAGAGAGAGGAGGAAGAGAAAGAGCGGGAAGAATATCAAGTTGTGGATGCCTGCAAGTGGTTGGCGTCATCTTTGGCAACACCATCCTGATCTTTGTTGGTGGCTCAGGCCCTTGTTATTCAGTCCCGGGAGATTGTGAAAGGATATTTTAGAGGCAGGTCTTAATGTTACCTCAAAGCATTGCATACATTCTCCAGTGTTCCCAGTCATGCAGGACCAGTCTATTTATTGACTTGTGTTAATTGGTGTATTGCATGTTACGTGTCCTTGGACAGGGTCCAACAAACTAGGGAGACAGTTTGCAAATCACTTGGCATTCCAAGTGTCTGAAGGACTTTCTCCCACACCCCATTTTGTTGTATAAAACTGCTCTACTAATTTTAGTTTCATAATCCTTATTGACACAGAAGTCTAGACAGTCCTGTTTTCAGTGTTTTGCTTGTTTATCTAAGCCATTTACAGTTGACAGTCTGATGTGTAAATGTTCAGGCTGAGAGAAGAAAAAAACCCACATTTTGCTGTATAGCATACATACCTGCCAAAAATGCGCAGTATATATGGGTCTTCCTCCATGTAAAGTCATGGGAGCACATACTGGAATAGTTGCTGTACGCCTGGTAATGTTTTAACACACCTCCTAAATTAAATTAGGAGACAAACTGGTCTTCACTGGTATGTTTTGACATCCCAGAAAACAAGCCAAAACATTGGTGTTGTCTCCTTCCAAACTTCTCATTTTGTTTGAAATACTGTATGTAGAAAGTTTGTAGAGAGTGGCAGATGGCAGTTAAGAGAGTGATGAAGAATACCGACCCTTTTGAAACAGCTGTTTGTTATCTTTGCCTCAGGTTCCTCTTGCTCCCAGCAGCTTGTTATCTTGCAGAGCAGTGTGGCAGCTTCAGTGAATGTGGAGGGGATTTGTGGTTTACTGGTGTAATTATGTTATTTACAGTGGCACAAAATAGTATGGAAAAGTGTAATTATTCACAGGATTTACAATAATGTGACAGAAACAAAAAAACAACTGTGAGAATATAAAGCCAGAATAAACATTTGTAAAATTTCATACTATCATAGGTTTCAGAAAAATGTTAATGGAACCTGAAATTAGTGTTTCTGATCATATGGAAATCCAAATTTATTTTTGGGTCATGCAATGCATTTTTTTCCCCTCCCTCTTTGTCTCCCTTGACATGGGCATTTCCTTTTACTAGTGATTCTCTGGTTGTCATGTCCATCCCATAAAAACACAGGCAACCATTCACCACCATGACTCACATCCTGTTTCACATGAATAGTTGTTTGCCATTTGTATTGGCTGATTACAGGTAAACAGGGAATTTGCTGAAAGCCACTCAACTGGTGTACAGTTTGATGGGGTCAGCTGCACAAGGCAGCACCAGAAAGATTCTCTCACTCCAATGACTTTGGTGGTACAGCTTTTATTTGTATCTCACAGTACAATAACAATCATTGAAAAGGTTGCAGTGTTGCCAAATCGTGACTAGTTGCTGTTGGTATGATCAAGTCAGATACTTAAGTCGTGAAAACACAGCACACTGAATGACCTTGCCCTTTTGTAACAATTTTTTTTTTTTTAAACAAAAAGTTCCTATTAATCATCTACATTCTCTGCAGTCAGTGGGTTGTCTGGACAATGAATTGTTGGTTCATGCATTCAACCATTAAATGGCTGAGTGGCCATTTGAGTGACATAGTAAAAAGGGCTGTCTGTGGTTCCTTAGGTCTTCATGTACGCAGGAGGAGTCTGAACAAGAAAAACTGAATGACTGCAATGTAAAAACATGCAAACGATTGCTGGCTAGTCAGAGACAAATGCTCCACAATAGGTCGACTCTTCTAAAGAGAAGTGTAGGTACTAGTCAGTGTGTTAGACAAGGCAGTTCAGAAGATGATGTCAACAAACTTCAGTATCACTGTCACAGTCACACGTGTGCCAATACACACTTACAGCTAGCTTGATCTATGAGAGGAATATGGTAAATCATTTGTAAATTAAAAAATACTCTGTGGCATGTAAGAAATAGCAACAATAACTAGTAAAGACTAATGACCACACCCAGTAAGTAATGTGATGAATGTGCACTTTAGAGTTACAAATTCTAACTTTGATACAGTGATAGATGTGATGTGAAGAACATTACAGCAAATATGGCCAACCTAAACTATGTCTCTGTGCCTTGTTTGTGCAAACGTATACAAAGATGTAATTGTTTCAGTATTATAATGCTGTTTGTTGATGTGCATGTGAGAGAGACATGCTGATGTACACTATATGTATTGCACATCATACTGTGTATGTCTGCACCTCCGTTTGTGTTTTCGTAAAACAACACAGCTTAAACCATCATTGTTCATTCTATTGACATTGGAGTTGGGTGTAGGCACAGGATCAGGCTGCTTTCCTCAGGGCAGGGTGTGGTTTGAGTCCAACCAAATTTCAAAAACAGAGCACATAGAAGCTCGGGGGAGAATGGTTTGGATTTTGCAGTGTTAGAGGCTGTGCTGTCTGACAAGATTTTAACACCATCTAGTGTCCATCACTGCGTACTACAATTTGGGCTTACTTTTAATGCTGGTTGGGAGTCACACGTTGAATTTGCTTAAAGGAATGGATGTTTCTATTTGGTGAACATAAAGTTATATTCATTTGTCATTTTGTCATGATTTTGTCTGATGATTATCACTGTGTTCTCTTAATATAGGAAAACCAAGGCAGAGTTTCCATTATACCAGGGGTTTAAAAAAGGAAACCAAATAAAGGTATTTCATGAATTTTCAGTCACAATGCATAGCTTGTATTTTCCATATTTTTTCCTGTATACTTAAATGCAAATGTATAAGTTTTTGCCCATTACTTGTGTGTGATATCTCTTGAAACCATTATTTGAATGATTACGTTTATAGATGGCTGAAGAAGAGGAAACCAGGGAAGTGCTCTTTCCAGACTGGGAAGGCCCAGATAAAACTGGCTTGACCATTGAACAGACAACTGGAGGAGAGCTCTTTGTCAAGGAGGTGAAAGGAGAGTCACCCGCTGCACGGTCTGGAAAAGTATATGAAGGTAGAGTTCATATAGAAAAAGTGATCTTACCTAGTTTGTGCCGTTTAATATCCAGTATTCTTAACAGACCTATTTTTGTTGCTGTCCCCACTTAATTCACAGGTGATCAAATTGTGGGTGCCACTATCTACTTTGATAACATGAGCTCAGAAGAAACAGCTGATCTACTGAAGACACTGAACCGCCACAAGGTTGGACTTAAACTACAAAACAAATCCCCTTGCTGCTCGCCTGTGAGCACACCATGTCGTTCACCAATGGGCACATTGACATGGGAAGGGAAGACTCGTTTTGGAGGTTCCAGTCCAGACATCATACTTGTAAGATTTTATTAAGTTAAATAATACTTGGCTTGTTTGTAGGGACCAGAACAAAGACATAATAACATGACTATGTCTTCTTTTTTTTCCTATCAAGAGTGGGGATGATGAGGACTATAAGAGAATATACACGAAAAAGATCAAACCAAGGCTGAAGTCTGAAGACCTTGCAGAGGGAGTAGATGTTCGCACAGAGCGGCACAGCAGCACAAGCAGCGATGGCAGCACAATCACTACCATCACTCGCCGTATCACTACCTACACTGTGGATATGCCAAGTGGCATAAGTGAGCAACTTGAACTTTCAAGCCCAGAGTTTAAGGGGCTAAGGCATGAATCTGGAGATGGCTCTCCTCGCATCAGGATCTCACATGGCAGCCCTTCAGGTAAAGGGGGAACAGAGGAGGGAGTTTTTGAGTCAGGCAATGTCTCTTACACTGGGCCACACATTAGCTCCACAGAGACACGCTGGGGCACTAGTGGAATTAAGACCACAACAATTACAAGAGAGGCGGAAAAAGAAGGAGGTACAGGTGTCAGATTTAAAGGTTCAAACTTTGGAATAACGGGTGGTAGCCAGGGGGGTATTGAGATCTCAAGAGGGAGTGGGGAGCAAGGAGATGGGAACATTCAAGTGCTAGAAACAAGCATGACATTAAGAGACAGCCTGAACACTGGGAGTAGATATGTTACAGTAGGGGGGCTGGGAGGTGCAGAGGTAACCTCAGCAGAAGCGAATGGTGGGTCAATTGGTCTGAACTTACCAGGAAAAGGAATGCAGATCTCGACTACATCCATAGCTAAAACACAGGAAAACAACACTGAAACTGGTGTAGGTGACAGAACAAAGACGACAGCATCTGAAATTACCATCAGTAGCTTGCAGACAAAATCAAGTATTCCGAATGTCAGACTTGGTGGAGGTTCTATGGATGTTAACCTGCCAAGCACAAAGGGAGGAATAATACAAATCAAAGGTCCTAATGCAAATATTCCAGGATCAGCTGTGAATGTGAGCCTTCCGGAGAGTGGCCTGACAGGACCTGAAATGAACATTCAAAACAAAGTGCCAGATGTTGATGTTAAAACAGAGGGATTGAAATTCAAGATAAAGGGAGATGTGCCAGTCCCAACGATAGAGGGACACACAACGAAACCTGAGGTTCAGATCAAGGGAAAAGAAATTGATGCTGAAAAACCTAAAGGTGGATTTGAGGTCAAAATTCCAGGAGCTGATATTGAAGTCCCTGGTGCAAAACTGAAAATGCCATCCATAAAAACAACAAAAATGCCAGATGTGGATGTAAAGCTTGAAGATCCAAGAATTAAAGGAAATGTGGATTTATCAATGCCAAAATCAGTGGGAGTAATAAAAGCACCTAAAGCTGACATCAAAGGTCCAGAAGTTGATATCGAAAGGCCAAAGGGTGGATTTGGAATGGCCAAAATAAAAATGCCATCCTCTAACATAAAAGGTCCAAAAGTGGAGGGTCCAGATATTGATGTAGACCTCCCCAAAGCCAACATTAATGTGAAAGCACCTGACGTTGACATCAAAGCACCAGAAATTGACATTGAAATACCAAAAACAAAAGTTAAAGGCACCAAATTCAACATGCCAGAAATTTCAGGGCCAAAAATCGACAAACCAGATGTGGATCTCAATCTAAAAGGTCCAAAAGTCAAAGGTGACCTGAAAACACCTGAGATTGATATCAAAGGCCCAGAAGTTGACATTGAAGGTCCAAAAGGTGGATTTGAAATGCCAAAGATCAAAATGCCATCATTTAACATAAAAGGTCCAAAAGTGGAGGGTCCAGATGTTGATATAAACCTTCCCAAAGCAAACATTGATGTGAAAGCACCCAAGGTTGACATTGAAGCTCCAAAAATTGACATTGAAGGACCTGATGCAAAATTAAAAGGACCCAAAATGAAGATGCCAACCATAAAAGGGCCAAAGATGCCAGATATGGATCTCAAACTAAAAGGTCCAAAAGTAGAGGGAGATGTGGATGTTTCACTTCCAAAGATCAAAGGAGATATTAAAGGACCTGAAGTGGACATTGAAGGACCTGACGTTGACATTGAAGGCCACAAAGGTGGATTCAAAATGCCAAAGTTCAAAGTTCCATCATTTGGCATGAAAGGTCCCAAAGTAGAAGGCCCAGATGTTGACGCAAGCCTCCCCAAAGCCAACATTGATGTAAAAGCACCTGAAGTTGACATCAAAGCACCAGAGGTTGACATTGAAGGGCCGAATGCCAAACTCAGAGGCCCCAAATTCAACATGCCAACAATTTCAGGACCGAAGATCTCTATGCCAGATGTGGACTTTAATCTGAAAGGTCCAAAACTTAAAGGTGATGTGGATGTGCCGACTCCTAAATTGGAAGGAGGGATAAATGCACCTGAAGTTGACATCAAGGGTCCAGAGATTGATATCGAAGGGACAAAGGGAGGATTTGAAATGCCAAAGATCAAAATGCCATCATTTAACATTAAAGGTCCAAAAGTGGATGCTCCAGATGTTGATATCAACCTTCCCAAAGCAAATATTGATGTGAAAGCACCTGAGGTTGACATTAAATCCCCAGAGATTGACATTGAAGGACCTGATGCAAAAATAAAAGGACCCAAATTGAAGATGCCAACCATAAAAGGGCCAAAGATGCCAGAGTTTGACATCAAACTAAAAGGTCCAAAAGTAGAGGGAGATGTGGATGTTTCACTTCCAAAGATTGAAGGAGACATAAAAGCTCCTGAGGTGGACATTGAAGGGCCTGATGTTGACATTGAAGGCCACAAGGGCGGATTCAAAATGCCAAAGTTCA
>OMNW01030769.1:4857-22307 GCA_900303245.1 Selene dorsalis | reverse complement strand
ATTTATACCCTCGAGCGTTGAGCCGATTATACCAGCTCCCAGCGGCTTAGTGTAGAGGCTGATCTGCTGTGATCTATTTGTCATGTCAACAACACGCTTTGCTGCCTGAAGGAAAAAGACCCCGACAAATTTGAATTCAGTTTGTAAACTAATGATGTAAATGGATGCCAGCTCCTCTCATGCTGCTGATTACGTTCCAAGTAGACAAACATACACTTATTCCAACCAACCAAAAAAAAAAAAAGAAACCCTCACAAATTGACATCCTGTACAATTTTCCAGTTGCATTATTCAGCATCCTGCACTTATCACTACTTGGCCATGTAAAATACTGAAATCATTCACTAAAAAATATTGGCAGGGCACGTGTGCCTCGTTTATAAACAAACTTTATTTTCCCTCCCTCTGTCAGATGTTTTCCACTGCAGGGATGGATGGTTATAATGAGAGTTCCAGCGTCCAGCTATTTTTAAGGCTGGAGACAGGGCTGTTATTGCACTGGAGGTAGCGAGGCCTTTGGGGTGGTGGATTATTCCACAGACCTGCACTCCAGACTTTATGGGTCTGAAAATAACTGTCCTACCTAGCCCTCCCAGTGCTCCCCCCTCCGGTAATCACAAAGTGCAGCCATCCATAAATGAATGTGGTATCTGCTTAAACTGTCATCTCACCAATATTAGCCGAACCTAAGTTCAAGCATCTACGTCAAGACCTGGGAAAACAGATCAGGACATGTATTCACAAAGATTCTTGGAGTCCTCTCAGAGAGCTCTTAACTCAGCCTAAAAATTCCTAGCAAAGAGTCTTAGCTTAAGAGTAATTTAGGAAGTTTCTGAGAGCAACTCTGAGCAAGGAGGGGACAGAAACTTTTCTCTTAGTGAGGAGTTGTCGTTGACCCCTTTGCTAGGTATGACTCATTCTTTTTTAAGCTCTGATTGGTCGTCAGAAAAAAGGAGGGGAAAAAACCCAAATGCACTCCTAGTGATAAATGGACAGTGAGATACACCGGTCACAGAACTTAGTTATTAAGACATGGTGTCATCCTGAAAATAATGTTATGTCATGAACAGCTTCACAAAGTTAAAAACATTGTTAAAAGATGCTGCAAATTGTCTGAACATACAGACTTGTGCAGTGTTCACATGCTGGTAGTTATTATATTTATTTGCTTACGTTTAATGGCCATGCTGGTCATTTCACTACTTAATTTATTTGATGTTAATGTGGAATATTGACTCACAGAGTGACCAAACCAGCGATGGACACAGAAAGAACAAGAAAACCCAACTGGACGGACACATTGTGTTTAGTTTTAGTACAGTTATTACCACTAGAATCGCCGTGAGGTCATTTTGACCTCTCTCGCCCATTAAGATGCATTTAACTCTGTTTGCGTAAAAACCTTATGTCTCCCAGTCGATGACTTTTCCTAAAAGTGTGTTCTACATCATCTTATGCGGTTTGGGGATTCTGGTATAAAAGAGAGAGAAAAAAAGAGTGGTTTTACCAGAACCGCCAAGAGGTCATTTTTACCTCCATTCATTCTAATGCAAAATGGTAAATAAACTGCATTTATATAGCCATATATATTATATAACCAGTCAGTTATTTTTAATAGTGAATAGTGTGTTTATATAAATTTACTAAATTGAATTACCAATCACTGTTCTGGGCTAAAAGTATGTTCATTTAGTCACTCAGTTGGTCAGTCAGTTAGTTCGTCAGTCCATCAGTCAGTCAGTCAGTCAGTCAGTTAGTTAGTTAGTTAGCCTCAGAAGAAGCGGAGGTTATAAAACAAACAAACAAAAACCGCCAAATCATGCACCAAGTGCCAGCAACCTGTGTGTGGTCAATGTATTGTCAAGGTCTTCAGTGTTTGTGCTGGTTGGGAGTAAGCTGTGTGGCAGAACATAGAGCAGAACAGGCCTGTGGTTACCAAACATTTTAACCAAAGCTCTCTTTCTTTGTAAATATTTCTGAATTCATGTTAATTTCTCATGAGAGCAAGGGAGTGTTATTGTAATGTTCAATGTCCATGAGTCATGTTCATTGTCTGTTTTATCTGTTTGACAGCTTTCTAATATTTTATTACACATATTTTTCCTTAGTTCAACTGAATTTAATTTTTATTACTATATCACAAAAATAAAGGAATCCTAATGTGGCAAAATTCATAAAATTAGGGTTAGTGTGAAGTTATTTCATTCATTTTTACATTCTATTTTGAAAAAAATGACCAAATATTCCAGTCAAGACTTCTAATTTGTAATTATAAAGCCTGTGGTGGGGCGAGGTCAAAATGACCTCACAGCTGTTCTAGGAGGTACTGCATTGTTGGCGGTTCTAATGTTAGAGGAGCATATAACGATTTGAGAGGGAAATTCAGCTCCGGAGTTACAGCGAAAGCCAAGAAGCAGACTGGAACACACCGTGCAGCAAATTAATATATCGTTGTCTGATCAATTACATCAACAACATCGGAAAACCTGCTATGTCCATGAATGTCCATTTGTAAGGCAACGTGTGCACATCCAGAGGAAAATGAACAAACAGCGTCATCACTGCTGCGCTGGTTTATTTTTCCGGATAAATATCTTAATGGTGCTGCATTTCTGCTGGTATTGCGGTATTTCGTGGTGGAAGGCTGACCACAAACATTATCCCTGCACAGTCTAACATGAAGCATTTCATTCAATCGCTGTCATTCTGTGTTTGGAGAATATTTCTCTGACCTCTCTGTCTTTCTGCCATTTCCTTCTCTGCTTAAGAAACTCTTGGGCTGTTAAAAGTCCTCCTCCCTCCTCTTAACAGGCACAGGTCTTTTAGCCAATCAGAGTTCTTTTCTTTCAGAGTTCCAACAGACAGCTGTGTGCCCACGGTGGATGTCTGTGGGGGGTCAGTTTGAGTGCTGACATGCTTCTACTTCACAGAGTGTTGTGATGACCAGACAGATAAAGGAGTGTTATTGGCCGAGTAAAACTGATTTCAACGTGTCACGACACAATACATAATCATGTGCATATGAAATGATAACAGCAGCACAGAACCATTTACTGCCATTGAAACAGCCACAGTAACAGTAAAAAAACACAGTGTATGAACTAAGGTGTGACGGTTACGTTTCTCTTTGCTTCACATGCATTGCCGTTAACGGCTGTATGGTTACCGGTAACCCAGTTAATGGCTGCCGATAACGACAAGTCAGTTAACGGCTAGCATTATCAAAGGCACAAATGAAAAACCTTATAACTGCCGAACATGTTACCGTCTTCATGAGAACAGAGGAGCAGACTGGGACTATAATCCTACGGAATCTGAGTAAAAATAAACAAAAGCCAGTGGTCTCTAAAGACTGTGCATCGACACATCACCATCCTTACAGCCGTCTACCGCATAACGCCGCTTTTTTGGCATCTCGCACACCTACCTTAGATGCGTCCACCATAGAGACCGTCCCAATCACAAAAAACTAACCAAAATCGCAATTTTCATGCCATGGGGCCTTTAAAGGGAAACTGTAAGAATTTTCTGAGAATTACGTCACTAAGAGCAACTCTTAGTCTTAGGAATCTTTGTAAAATAACCGGGCCCAGATGTCTAACAGAATTATCCCTTTCTTAGAACCTCTGCACTTAGATTTGGTCATTCATGCCTCATTGATGTGTGCTTAAAACAAAGAGACCGTGTCAGGCATTAGTTTTCCAAGTGTGAACCATCAGTGGCCAATCACCAAACAATTCCTCATTCATCTTCAATCAGGATGTTCACTTAACAGGAGTTGCATTAGGAGCAGCTAGCTTGTAACAAGGATTTTGACTCCTCACCAGATGTTAAGCTGTTTTACAACTCAAAACCTGGTTAGCCATCTTAACATCTTAACTCTATGACAATTAGTTTTAGCATATAGCACCTTTGTGCCACAAGCTACCCTCAGAGGTTGTTAATGTTTCAGGGGACAGATGTTACTGCTGCTACACTGCTGCTTGTTTGATCCATCAAAGTGTTATGAAGTGGATGATCCGTGTTGTTGAGGATGGCCTCCATCATCCTCATTGTGTTTCTCTCCACCACTTCCCCCAGAGAGTCCATCTTTACTCCGATACAAGGCCCAGTTTACATTCTTGTGTCGGAACAACATTTACTCTTGCTACCAAAACAGCATTATATTCCTCACAGTTGCCATGCTACTCTGTGGTACCAGCAAGGGTGGGCTACATAGGTACTAACAGTTAACAAGTGAACATAACCTCAACTATACATCCACCTTAACAATACAAAATATTCCTGGCAGTGTGGAAGATAGAGCAGTTCCATACCACTGTCTGAGCCAGTGCATTTTTCTGATTTTGAAAAAAATCTGAAATATGGATGTGAGATGATTATTTCTGTCTGTAATTAAGACAATCCAACCATCCAAATACTAATGAAGCACTGATGAACAGGATTCAGTGACTGAAACAATGACAGAGCAACATAACAGTATCTGAGAGCACAGTAGTTTCATGGTTTGAAAAAGACAATGTTGAGACAGAGTTTTTTTTCTTCTTTTTTTTTAACAAGTCTGGGATTGAGATGAGATAATTAAAAATTATCAAATGCAGGCTGAATATGAGTCAGGGTCTGGAATGGGATGTGGACTGGGACATATAAGATCATGTTATATCATGCAAAAAGTGTATGTTGTGTACATAGTGTGATGTGTACATGGACTGATTTATGTGAAATAGATTGAATAAAATGAATAGTGGTGGACCAAGGACAGACCCCTGTGGCACTTAAGGGATCTGTGTGTGTGTTTCAACCAAACTGGATGCTTCCTAGAGAATGATGAGGAAAACAGCATAAAGAAATGTGAGTTAAAGGTTAATCCAGAAATCCAAACATAAGAAATATTGATCCCATTTTTTTGTACAGTGCACCTTTTATCCAAACCCCCAGCCTGGGGAAACAGTTCTTGTGTCAGTAGTACTAAATAATGGCTAAATGTCTGTACTTTGTCTTTGTAGTGCCTCTAAAATTAAGGCCAATTAAGACATGGTTCTCTATAAATGATATAGATGTGAAGCAGCAGTCTAGCAATGCAGTTACTGTGCAACCTCAACAATCTCTGCAGAGCAGTAGCAAAGGATGATGGGAGAACACGAAACCAGCAGGGCTCTGATACAGTCCTTTGAAATCTTTCCAGCTGCCGATGGCCATCAGACAGAGTGCAACAAAGGCCCTGCTTCTGTGTTTCCCTGCAGGAAATAGCACCTGCTGTTTCTCATTTCACATGTCATTCACTTGCTAGATTGAGGATCCAACCCACCCGATTACTTCAGTTTATTTTGGGAATGCCTTAGGAGTTTGACCCCGAGTCACTTGAGTTAGACTCTGATTGTTTGGCTCTCTTTGTCTGGCTGGACAGAAAGGCTCAGTCTGTCTACAACTGCAGTCTGTCGATCAACTCATTCAGCTCGGATATTAGTCAAATGAACTTCTTATCCATAATGGTTTTCACTAAAGGTCAACAGTAATGACATCTGCTGAGAATTATTAGGATTTAAAAGGTCATTGTTGCAGAGTTTATAAGTGCTGCAGCTTTAATGTCAAATTTCTCCTCCCTTCATTTTGGGATTCAATACGGTTCTTTAACGGCCATAAGTACTGAATGTAAACAAGCCATCAAAACAGATAAAATCTTACATGTGAAAAAGGTGGTAGAGTCAATTATAAACTACTTCATCCTGTGGTTAATTACATCAAGGCTTAGTTTTGTTTGAAACATCATACAAACAACATAACAGTATAATTACTCGCTCATCTTATTACCTTGAATGCTAATCAGTTCCCTGTAGTTCCTGCCATGTGTGGTGGCAGAGACATCCTCCTTGTTTGTATATGGAACTGGTGAAGTAAACAGACAGTGATTGACCCTCCGTCCTTGAGATCTGTTTAGCATTTAAAGTTACGTATGGTGATATCTTCCACCTGCAGACACAGCAGAGAGGAGCAGCTTAAGACCAGGCTCCCTGAATGTATGCTTTTACTGGGTTAGGTGTGCAGCAGTGATGTGCGGTGAGCTCTAGGACAGGGTAGGCAGGCGATTACAGACCAAGATGGGGGGGCGTGGGGGGTCGGCGCCTCAGCTTATCACGCAAAAAAGTCACAACAAACAGGTTTCGCGCAATGGTTTGCACAGATAAGTCTTAAAATGTGTGCAACACCTTCTCTTCACAATCCATGCCATCCACACGGTTATCCTGACATCAGCTGTTATTAAAGGGACTACGAGGAGTTTGCTTTTGGTTATAAAAGAGTCTCATGTTAATGCGGATGACATGAAGCAAGGCGGCTGGTTTATGCTCCAGACAGCCAAGTCTCTCCTCTCTACTCTCACCTACACTTGAGCACCCATCCTGGGCTATAAAGTCGGCCTGTACTCTGCTGTCCTGCTAGAGGCTGGTCTTAAGGATTTTAAATACACTTCCCAAAGTAATTTGCCTAAAACTGCTCACAAAAAAGTTGTCTGGAGCCCTTACGCGAGAGCCAGATAAGCGTCTTTACGACAATACGGTTTTAATAAGATTTGGTATGGACTCAAGTTTGTATCATTGTAATGGCAAGAGTGGCTGGAGTGTATGAAACTGGTCTGGTGGGGAGCTGTGGCTGTGAGCAAAAACAAAACTCAGCCTTTCAAGGGCCGTTTCCTCTGCTTCACCATGTGCCTCTTTCAGGCCACGCCTTTCTGTTCCACCACTTCTGCCCTATTGTCATTTCTATCTTGATAGCTGCACTGTCAGATATTAACTATGAAAGGAGGCCCCCACATGCTTGATCTTTACACCTTCTATGATTGTATTAGCCTTTACAGCAGGCACATCCTGACAGCTGAGAAAATGATTGCCATGTATTGTTCCCCCTCTATTAAATATGACATGTCTGTTCTAATGACACAAGTCAGAGGTCCTGAAATGTGTGTTTCTCTTCTATAATACACATTGTACATCTTGGAGGCAACGTCTTTCCACATACAGGCTTCCTTTGCCTTTCAAACGGGGCAGGGTTCTGTGGGAAACAGGAGAAGAGACATAGCCTGAGGGGGAACCAGGATCTATTGACCAGGTTCGGACCATGAACACGCTCGTGTGTTGGTCTCCGTCAGATCAGGGCTTCAACACCCGCGGGTCGGCCCGTTACAACTCTAGCTTGATGTACTGGGAGCAGGACCTCAGAGCTGCACGTCAGGGGTAAAGCCTCACACACCAATCAGAGAGTCATTTGAGATCTTCCACGACGAGCAGCAAAGCGTTTACTTTTGGCGTGAGAATATAAATGGAATATTACAGGAGCTTCTACTGTACTACTGTTTACACATGTGGCAGCCATCTTTGAAAGTCAACTTTCGACTTTCCAAATAGGAAATCTGACCTCCGGGGCGTTCCAGTTGAAACTTCCGATGTGGAACTTGGAAATTCCGACTTCCGAGTACAAATGGAACGCACCATTAGATCAACCATGAAAAACTGCAGGGTGGGGCTTCAGATTTACTCATTGCTGATTGGTCATACTCAAAGTGGGATGTGACACCGAGCAAAAGCCCCAAAATAAGCGGCATTTTCAAAACCCAGCATTTTTTTTTTTTTTTGTGAAATGACAAAAAGCAAACAAATTATTTCAAATATGCTATTTTTTATGAAACATTTTGTGACTGGCCAGAGTGTCGTCACTCGAAGAGTCGCGAGCGCGACGTCCGACACAAGAATCAAACCCGCTCACACACAGGCAACAGCGCCCACTGATCTGTACTGAGACTGTTGTTTTTCTTTCATCTGAGTTAAATGGCTGCTGTGTGGAAAACTACGCTGTGGTCCGTGATCGAGGTGCAGACGAGTGTGTTTGGAGCTGACGAGAGGATTGAAAAAAGAGAGCGTGGCGACATGCTATGACGACCCCGCCCACCCTGAGGAGGTACTATGATGTACTCAGCTGTAATGGCAAAGGACCTAAACCTAGTCAAGTAGAGTAGAGTTGGAACTGTGTAGTGGAAAAGGGCCATTAGTCTTTTTGGCACTGAAATCCTCGCTGGCCTTGGCGAAAGCCGACAGGTTTGTTTACAGTGTGTGGGGACAGCACGATGGGAAGAAGGAGGAGGACGCAACAGCAACCAGCACAGCCCAGATACATGAATGGGGGTTGTACCGTAATTACCCTAGTTAAAGTGAAAAATCGTTTTTACACATTTTTAACATCATCCTAACTAAATAATCCAATCACGATTTAAAACTGATTAATCTAACAGGCCTACAACCCAATATTAATAGAAAGCCACTATACTGCTGGAAAAACAACAAGAGCAGTAAAAAAGAAACCTGCCGCACAACAACTGCGCAATGATCAAAACTGCTACAAGTCGCCTCAAGAGTCCGGCCAGTCCTGGTCTGCAGTGGAGACATGGCAGCTGAGAGGGCCGAGTGAGAGGACCGTTCCTGTAAAGTCCCTCTCCCCCTCTCTTTATCAGGAACTCCTGCAGTGGAAACACAGCTTTTGTGTGTTATATCTAACATCTCTGCATGATAGGACAGCTTGAGGACTGTGAGGTCCCCTGTCTGCCTACAGCCCAAACTTTGTGATTATGCAGACTGTGCCAACTGGGCATGCACTTCTATAGCAAACCGGTTGCTTATATGTACTGTATTCCTCATCTAGCTTTCTTGTCCACCAGTTGCACACTGTTCATTGATCTGTTACTGAGTTTTCATGGTCTTAGTCCAAACAAGGGAGTTCCTTCTCTGTCAGGAGGTCACTATCGTGCTTTCTAGTGTACATGTGTGGAGCATGAGTGTGTCTGAAAAAGAAAATATATTTGCACTGTTCACATCCAATCTGGGCTATTATCAAGAGCAAATCATCTGAGAAAAGAGAGAAAGGTATTACTTCATGTTTCCCAGAAGATGAATCACATTCGCTTTGGTGAACTCCTGAATTTTCCTGTTGTGCTGCCATCAGCTCAAAAATGTCTGATGCAGGTAAAGAGCAATAACATGCTAAGTTAACCTTCTCATCAGCCTCAAGCTATGCTAAAATATTGGATATGGTAAACTGTCCACATTTTAGCATGTTAGCATTGTCAGTGTGAGAATGTTTGCTAGATACCCTTAAAGCTGAGTAAGACAAGCCATCCAACAGTTGCTAATAAACTTCAGTCTGAAAGAAAATACCACTACCGTCCACAGTGGCCTTCAACTAAGAAATCCTCCTCTTTTCTAAATAGTCAAACTTTTGTCTTGTCTCCACTCAGCTGCTGGAAGTCTTTACTCTTACAGAGGTGAAAAAGCTGCATCTCAACTCATCCAAATTTCCACAGGAAACCCAATGTTGAAGCTCCACAGCAATCCTGTCTTACTCCTGTCCTGGCTGCTCCGCGCTGGCCTCCATTCAAAACCTACTAGTGAGCTTAAAATCTGTCTCTTCACCTAAGAGGCTTTACACAACTTGGCTCCACCTTTTATCATGGAATTGCTGATCCTTAATAAGTCCATTAGGCCCCCGAGGTCCTCAGAGTGAGGTCTCTCAGTCGTACTGCACTCTGAAGATATGAAATCCAGGTGAACATTATAAATCTCAATTTAGGACCAAAGCTTTCTATGAGGCATTTTATTGACTGTCATTACCAGCTGTGACAGCAAGGTTGGTATTGTTTAAACCTTGTGAGTCTGTGTGTGTGTGTGTGTGTCATCATGGGAGAATGTGGTTCTGGACACAGCAACTGTTGTGGGAGCTACCTCAGGGGAAGTTCTAAGTATTCTGGCAGGTGTTTATATGTCAGTGATGGATTGTGTCACTGTAATATTGTCACAACTATACGAGATGCAGTCTTGAAACTTTACAGGTGTGTAGCTGAGATCACAATGGAGGCTGATTTCAAAGAAGGGAATGGTCCAGCCCATGAGTGCAGAGAGCTTATGTAATAATGTAGTAATGACCTCTGTGTACTCAGGGGTCAGAGTTCCGACGACGGGCCTTGTGGCTGGTGTGGTCCCATCACAGTAAGCTCTGTAGCTTTGGTTTCATTTCTTTTCAATTGTATTCAAATTTACATAATTTTCATTCATTTTTTGCTCATTGTAAGAGTTTTTGCTCATTGTAAGAGTTTGTGCTTCATTGTTTTTATACAAATTTACAATAAATCAAGATCATTACATTTTATCCTTAGTCCTCTTGAAATAAAATGATATCTGCTTCTAATGATGTGGTTTCCAAACCTAACATTGCTTATTTTAAGTTGTCAAACATCTTAGAAAACCAATCACCATTATTAAAAAAAAAGAAAAGAAAAGAAAAAGAACTTCTTTGCTAATTGTCCAGTGGACATGAGCTGCATGTTAGCAATGTACATATGTGCAGCAGATCTGCTCTTGCACTTCCTGGACAGGAAGCTGGAGGAAATTGGACAAGCAGAGAAGAGGGAGATGCTTACATCACTGGAAATATGAGTGGTGTGAAGCTACTTAACAATTTCATAATTTCATAAACAGACAAGATAATCCTTTACAGCGCAAGGTAATCAGGTCACAAAACAAGCGCACACCGGATCATTGAGCAGGAGGAATGTCAGACAAACACAGGTGGTTTCCATCCCAACTTTCCAACCGAGCAGTGGAACCGTCTTTCTAACTTTTCAGGGTTCAAACAGCTTCACGACGCAAATGTGTCTGAGATCCTGACATACCATTCAATTATGGGAAAGTAAATTATGTGATGTGTCACATGTATGCTGATGGCATTCGTAGTACACTGCTGTGGTTGAACAGTTGAACTTTTCAACAATGGTAAACAGAATACCTTCACCTTCACACCTCATGGCTCCACGCTTCACCTGGCATCCAATGTGTTATTTTAAAAGTATATTGAGCAGGGCACACGAGGTCCCTCGATTAAAATGGGAAGCAAAAACAATGGAGCTCTGAAACAAGAGATAGCTTTGCTTACCGGTTGCTATAGAAGCAGAGGAAGCAGCCTCCGCTAAGCGGCGGACCCCAGTGGCACGAACACACGTAAAGGAGTCGCTGGGCTGTTTGTGTTGATAATTGGTCGGCTAATCATAACAAGCTATTAGTCTGGCATTACAATATGTATTTCCCTTTCCACCATGTATTTTCAAAGGTTGCAGGGGATATCTGCCATGTGTTAGGCCCCGTGAATGGCTTTTGCAGAAGCTGAAGTATCCTGCCAACAACCTGGTTTCTTCCTGTTCAAACATAAAATGAACAGGTCTCAAAAGAGCCACATAGCAATTTGACTTCTCCCTGGCAGATGGATGCATCGGGATGAAGCGGGGAGCAGCAGCTGATTAAAGCCCTCTCCACTGGGCTCGTAGTGATGCAGCGAGCAGCTGGGTGATAATACAATGAAATGAATCCTTGTGATAGACCAGGCCTCGCTGTATATGTCAGAAGTATTTATTTAAACACGCATCTGCTGAGAGTTTTAGTGTCACTAAACGTAAGCACGTGGATGGATGTCACCATTTTCTCTGGTTTGCCGTTCACTATGGAGCACATGAAGTTTTATGTTGCGCTTTATAGATTCTCAGCACTCCCCTTGCTCTAAAGTGACATTATAGGATAAAGGAGACAGATAAACTGTGTCTGTTGTACTACAGCTGTATCACATCCAGTGAAAGCTTTTATTTCTAATCAGCAGGATATACTGTTGGTAGGCTCAGGTTAAAAGATCCATTTCCCTAGAGCTATTCGATTGTTACGGTGTTTGCTCTCGTAAAACCAGGCTTTTAAAAGACACTGTCTGGTGCACGTGGCCAAAATCAACAGTCCCATTCAGAGAAAAACTGAAGGTGAAAGAGGCTCTGAAGAGCAAATTTATTCACGAGTAAAATACAATAAAACACTTCAGTCAAAGGACCATTATCAGCATCCTTAATTCTAATGACAAAAAAGCAAGTGATTTACAGAAACATAAATGTATATGTATTAAAATCTTTTTTTGTGGGTTCTATATTTTTGCAGATGACCCCATCCACAGCAGCCCATCACTCATCCTGCTGGTACTCCCAGATGTTTCTCTGAGCTTAAAGAGGAACTATACAGGATCTTTAGCTTAACTATGCTACATTTTTACCTTAAAACAATCCATACCTTTCTGGAACTTTTACACTTTTCTGTTTAAGTTTAAATGCTATTAATAATCTGATGACACACTAAAACGCAAGAGAAATCCACCAGGGATAAAAAGTCATCATTATTCCATCCTCATTTGGTTCTGAGAAGAGTCTGACCAATCATATCATTTGGTCGGAATTTGACGAATGACCTGAAAGAGCCTGCACACTCCTCTCTACCCCGACCAGGAAGAGTGCTCTTTATTGACACCAATGACTGAGAGCAATGGCAGGACACAGAGAGCAGAGGAGATTCCAAAACACAAGACAACACACATAAGAAAGAAGGCTTTTGGAAAAGAACTGTTTTTAAAACAGACTGACCAATGTGGCCACAAGCTGGTCGTTGAGTTTCATGTGTCTGATATAGTGCATGTTTATAGTGCGCAGCCCCGAGTGATATTTAAACACAGGAAGTCACATGTGTAAAGCTGTACTGATGTTATGTTCAGTTTGAGCATGGGGCAGTAAACCTCTGTCCACTCTCTGCTGTGTTTATTGTCCACTCAGATAATACTTGATGGTGGCAGCGGTAATGAGACATTCACGAACGCCAGATATAAACTGAAGTCCGGACCTGACGCCGCTCCATTCGGCCAGATCATGAGTGTTGGAGTCCGGATTGATGTGGTCCGAACTTATTTTCGCCCCAAACCAGCGCATCCAGTCGCGTTGGTCTTGCTGGCCTAGCTCATTGAGAACTGTACTGGTAACATTGTCTTTCCCTGCATTGCCAGTACCAGTAATGTTACTATCTAACGTTTTATTATAAAACCCATCACTCATCAATGACCGTATTTATATGGTTTAAATCTCCAGTGTTGCATTTGACTGTGTTGATTGTACATAACCTCTGAATCAGAGTCACGATCAGAGACCTCTTGTTCCTGTTTCACTCGCTTTCCTCTTCTGTTGTTTACCATTGCCTTTCCAACGCATGCAGGGGGGAGGGAAGGGGACACGCGGAGATGAGGCAGGAGGAAGAGGTGGGTAGGACTTTGGAGGGAGTTGTTGATTTTCAAATTTTTGTGCTGTGCTGTGTGAAATGCCAGAAAGGTAAGAGTAGCTTTAATAAAACAGCTTCAGAGTAATTGTAATGCTTAGATATAATGACTTGTAACTTGTTACAGGGAGAATGGAGGCTCTCTGTCTTCCACCTAGCGTCTTTTGGCCGAAAAACAACCTTGTAAGATCAGAGCCTCCGCCCCGGTGTCCAGCTCTCCTCTCTGCGGCACTGCAACACAAACTCGCCCTGTAACCTGTAATCTCTTGTTTATGACAGATAAGACTACATAAATATACACGCTGTTACACGTATATGATAAATAACCTCATCCACCGCTCCATGGATTGCTTTCTCACCGGCTTCATTGAAAACAAATGCAGGGTGGAGGGTTAAAAGAACAGAGGAAAAGAGACGGGACTTGCATAGCTCCTCTCCAAAGTGTGCTGAGGTGAATCCCTTACAGGTGATACACTGACTGCATGTATGAGCACTTCACGCAATCCCCTGTCAAATAACCGGAGCTATCGCTTTATCTGTTGAGAGAATGACAGGAGGATAACTCATCATCGAATGCGCCTGAGAGTTGTAGAGTTGCATTCTGATTCTGTCACCACCTCTGTGGTTCTGTAATTTGTTGCATGACTCAGGATGATGATGCTGAGACTGAATGACCATCTTCTTCAAAATGTTTCGCAGCAGATGACTCTAAATCATTTCTGCCCATTTGCATTTGTGCGCTTCTGGGCTCCATGATACGTGCTCTAACAGGTCTGCTTGCTTTAGCAGAGCACTGAAGCCCACGTGGGCATGAGAGCAGATAAATCACACCAACAGATGTGCAGCTAGGACTCATTGCATTTGTATACAGGGCTGTTAGATTCTGTGTTCGGAAAGTAGGCCACAGTCTCCAGCAAGGAATCTACACAGGTGATGTGTGTTACATTTGACCCTGAGTGTGTTTTGTTCAAATGTTTTATGGTTTCAGAGAGAGTATATGACAGGGCTCTTCACAGGAGAAAACAACCCTCAGCACAGCACATAATGTTCACTTCCATTCCCATTTTTCTTCTGTCAGTGGGGTAAATTCATTTCACTGTTTTGTGTAAGGAACCCCTGATGGAATATAAACACAGGTGGACTTCTGGGACACCACATGTCAGCACTGCAGGGGTGAAATGGGTACAGTCGGGATATATTATAGAATAAAGAGTACAGAACGCTATGAGCTTCCATCCACCTGTTTGCATTAACACAATTAAATTAGTTTTTAACATATGAAACATATGGTTTATTGATGAAACATAAGGCTTTATTGCAGGTTTCCCCTATGAGTACCATGCTTATGTGACTCTGAGGCTGGGCTGTAGGTTGTTTTAGGGTTATGTGTTGCAAAGGTGAATTGGCTGAGGTTGGCTTAAGGTAAAAGGAAATGCAATCAGTGGGGGAAATGTAATTTTGTCACATAATGGATGTTTTTTTTTTTGTTTTTTGTTTTTTTAACAAGCAATAAGAGGCCTCTATTTCAAGTTTGGAAGAGCTCCCTTCATGTGTTTATTCATTTTAATAAAATGCTGAACTTTGGTACCATTTAAAGGAAAAGTTCAGTTTTTTTTAAGTGGGGTTGTATGAGGAACAAATGGCCACTAAGTATAGTATCTGCAGTAGAAAGGTCTCTGCCCCCCCCCACTGAGAAATACCAGCGCATCGCGCTGCAGTGAGACACAGGGAGTACACGGTTGTCAGTGGGGATGATTAGTCAGTGTCCTGTCTCAAAATAATACACCAGTTCAACAGTACGATTTCAGCTGGTTGGAAAAAAGTTTGTTTATCTGGAACTAACCAACTCTCTCAGTATTCCTCTGTGCAGTTAGGCTTTGTTATACCCTGTTTCAATCAGCTGTTTGGTCTCATGACTGCGGTTGCTATCCCGGAGGGTAGTTCCACTCTCCTAATTACTTAGAAGTGTGTGTCCTTTTCCAGGATGCACGGACAGAAATGTATTACTGTCCCATTACAGCTTTCACCGTATTCCTCTTTGTGATATCGATCTTCGGCAGCTCTGCTTCAGTGTATTCTGGCTCATAAGATACCTGTTTGTTTCCAAAGTGAATGAAATGTTGCTGTCGTTATTGTAATCATTCATTTTGAAAAATCTTTGGGGGATTTATCGTCCCCCACTGACAACCGTTTACTCCCTGTGTCTCGCTGCAGCACGATGTGCTGGTATTTCTCAGTGGGGGGGGGGCAGAGACCTTTCTACTGCAGATATTATACTTAGGCCATTTGTACCTCATACAACCCCACTTCAAAAAATCTGAACTATCCCTTTAAACCTGTTAACTTGTTTTTAAAAACTTTAACAAATAAAACAAATAATACACATATAAATACATAAACACTAATATTACTGTGTGTGTGTGCGTGCATGCGTGTGTAATAGTTTGTAGTTTTAACTGAGTCTGTTTGTGTTTAGCCCAAGATGTGAATTAAAGGTTGGACTCACTCAGCTAGAATAATAGTAATAACTTGTATTTGATGGGTTAAGGGTGGCTGTGAGGTTACAAACTCCAGAGCAGTGTTGGTTCTCAACATAGACAAGATGTTTGTTACCTGTTGCAGTATATTACACTAAAATCTCAAGTCTCCAGAATAGCTAAAATAGTTCATATGGGAAAGGAAAACGGACTGAGATGTGTTGATAAGAGGCACTTTGCTTTACAGAGCCTGTCAACAGGTGGAGGTGAGGGGTCTTCACAACAATTTGTTGTGACAACAGTGGGCTTGAGGTGAAGCACAATGTCAGTGCTGCAACAATGCTCAGCAGGTGCGAGCCCAAATGGATGACCAGACAAAATGGTTGAACAGTGTAGAAAGGAGGGTATCACAAAGTCCCTGACCATATGACCTCTCCTGTACACTTCCAAACAGACTCCTTTGAGAACAGCCTGTATTTGAAGGCAACAATGCATCCGTGATGGAAAAACATCAGGGGGTAATACACAGCCAAATCCACACACACTGGTGCAAAGTTTGGAGATTTGCTGAGTTCCTCTTTTTGCTTGCTGCTGCTGGTGGCGGTTCTTTGCTGTCCAAAAAGGTCTTAAAGCTAAATCTGTTGTTGCAGTATGGCAGCACCACAAATGAGTTTCTACTATTTGCTTTGATTCACTGTAATGAAGAGAAAACAACTGCCTGTGTATGGCAACCAAACACACCATAGTGAGTCCATATCTGTCAAACTGTGTTGACTCAGTTGATTAAAAGGCCAAAAAAAACAACAGTTACTGGAGAAACAACTTAGAAAGAAACCTGCCCTTCCATGTTTTAGCTTGAACCTGTACTCTTTGACACACAGCTCACACCAGAAAGTGAAAAGACAAAGTTCATGAGTGCATCTCGAGCTGTAATTTCCAATGCTGAAAAATAAAAGAAATACAGACATGTCCATAAGTTCAGTTTATTAAATGGCCACTTGAAGTGAGTCTATTCCCATAGACTTCCCATGTTAAGCTGCACACAACTTTACAGCTGAAATAAACCTGTTTATAGCCTGGTAGGTCTGTTTAGGTCATATCCTCCTCATTGACAACTGTATAGGGTAATACTTTACAGTATATGACAGTGTTAATTTGCCTGTCAAAGCTCAGAAAGAAGAGATTTACTGTTACTGTTAGAAAATCCCTTCAGTTGCACTGTAGCATTCTTTTGTTTTGATTTGAAACATCACAGAGAACCATTTGTTATTCGGCCAGCCTTATTACCTGCCATCATAAATTACAGCATGTGGGCCTCATTCATCAATATCTTCTTCAGTATTTTCTTATATTCTTTCTTAAGTCGTTCTTAAGAAATTTCTTAAGAAAACTCTACATCAGAGTCATGAAGGTGTTCTTAGACCGCAGAAATATTTGTAGCTGTGTTCTTAAATTGATGAATGCCGTCTCCTCATAGGTTGAGAGCGGGTGCCAGGTGATCCTAATTGACATAGGATTAGCTGAGGTAAACGCCCCATCAGTCCCCATAAAAGGGCATGAGACTGCAGGGCCGTGTGCACACAGAAACCACAGACACTGAGCGGAGAAGGTGAAGTGAGAAAGAAAGTTGAAATGCTCAAATGAAAACCTGCAGAGGAAGCACCAGACTCCAAACGTAAAGAGAACTTTAGTAGTGCTGAAGTGGAGCTACTGCTGCAGGAAGTCAACAAAAAAACAGCTGTTATATTTAGTAGTGTCAGCAGTGGATGCAAAGTAACAGAGAATAAAGATGATGTGAGTCGTTCACTGA
>OMNW01030767.1:0-13959 GCA_900303245.1 Selene dorsalis | reverse complement strand
AGCCTGCAAGGCCTCTGATAACACTGCACCTGTGTGTGTGTGTGTGTGAGACTGTGGGACCGCGTGACTATGTGTGTGTGCAGTGCATTTGTGTGTACATTCCTATGGTTTCTGCATGTATATCCAGCAGTGTATGTGAAAACACCTGTACTTAAGAGTAACCTCCACAGTGCAGTGTCCCCATGCTGCTGAGTGACAACACTGAACTGTGCACATTTAAAGATCTGTAAGGATTTTTCTTTTTTTATTTTGTGAGTTTTTTCTGTAACACTTTGACTTATTTTGGTATGCTGATACTGTTCGTTTCACTTTCACTAAACAATCATTTCTCACAGGGCTAAGCAATATTTTCATTTGCAGTTAATCAGCAGATTATTTGTCTGATTCCTCAATTAATGGTTTGATCTATTAAATATCAGGAAAGTATAAAAAACATTTGTTGTAATTTTCCAGAGCCAAGAATAACATTTTCAAATCGTCTGTTTTGCCAAATCTCCAGCCCAAATCATCCAAATAATCAAAATGATATTAAAACGATTTTAAAAAGCAGCTGCCGACGCAAACAATTAACTGGTTTTCTAAGCAATTATCAATTATTGAAACAAATCTTTTCAGATCTTATTGTAAATTTGTTTTCATTGTGTTTTTTGTTCCCTCGTTCCCTTAAAATGTTTTTCTGTGAATATTTTTGCCGGTTTTCAAGACAGATTTCTCAAGAAGGAAGTAAACTGAGTGTCTTTGAGCTGTTGAATGGAAGAGAATAAATAAATACATCAGTAAATTATGATTAACAACCATGTTCTGCTCTCTTCTTCTTCTCCATGAACTGTACCACCCAAATGGACTCTGACTGCTGCCCTGATGACCTCTAGCTGCTAATGAAACTAGATTGAAGACATACAAAAAGCATTTTATCCTTAGAAATGTACCTTCCCCCCCTTCCCCCTGTGCCCCCACTGTCTCAGTCTGAGGTGGAATAAAGGGTTGAGAGCCTTTTGACACGGCAGAGGTGAGAAAACTGTAGAGTCTGTACTGTACAATGATGAGACAGCAAAAACAGCCCACTGAATGGATGTGGATTTAAGGGATTTTGACAGAGGACTGTTTGAATTGAACACATCCCTGTAAGAGAAATGACAAAAAGAAGTCAAAAAGACAGAAGGAAGGGCAGAGCAAGAAATGGAATAAAGGTCAAGCTTAAAACTGTCATTTCAAGTTCAGCAGAAAGAGAGTTGAAGCTGGCTCATTGGTGTATGTGAGAGTTCACTGTTGGATTGATGAGTCCATTTTGTTTTGCTATTTTATGTAGTTGATTTTTGTACTTTTCATGCACACTGACAATACTTTAATATGAGATTTGTACAATAGCAATTTGAATCTAAAGCTGTTGCCACCGTCATCTGTTCTCTGACCCACATTAACTTTCCTCCACCCAGTAAACTACATTATTCTGGCAAATAAATGCACCACATAGTGTTTTTTCTGGTTCAATATGGAATATGGCTCCTCGACCCACATCAGGCCAACATACAGCATGATATCAGATGCTACTTCCACAGCTGGAGCATATCTAGTGCACAAATTTAAAAAGATTCTTCCTGGGTGTTGGCCATCATTGGAGGAATAAAGCAGTGATCAGGCCAGATGTAGAAATGTATGGGCCAGGGCCTGGGCATATGTTGGGCCATAAGTTTCTAGTATTAATCATGAAGATGGTCTACAGAGATAGTGTGTGTGTGTGTGTGTCTGCTGCAATGACAACACACCACAGATGAAAAGGACCACATACACACATTTAACTATGGCAAAGAACTTCTCTTCAGCAGTTGCTGGGTTGGAGTGCAGTTCTCTGTTTGACCACAGCAGGGTGCTCTAACTCTACACAACATGCTGAAAAGGTCCTACAAGGACTTAACCCACAGCGGATGCCAACTGCTGAAGTGGGTCTGGTTGGCGCAGGGGGAGAGACACAGCATCATGATGTATATTAACACACACAGTAAAACAGTGAGTTAACAAACACTAAGTCTGCCTGACGTGAGTCTGTGGCGAGAATAATATTTTTCCCATCTAGAGCGTTTTGTGTTTAGTGACCCAACTCAGGGGGAAAAAACATTTTCAGCTTCAATTTAATGCACTGGTCACAATTTTTCTTTTTTCAAAGAAAACCACTTCAATCTAATTTGTATGACAACAGAAATGCACTTAAGCTACTTTTCTTGTGGCTCGTCTTGTCCCGCATTTGATCATGAGCCATAATAATAAGTCAGTGAAGCAAACAATGAACATGGAACACAATGTACTAGACACATTCACAGAGGTTGTGTCTACAAAGAATTGAACACTGAGCAGCTACACTGAAAACATGACAAATATCATTTCTGTGAATACACAAACCCATTGTTGTCAGAGACAGAGCGCCTTCAACACTGATACAGAAGCAAAAATAATGTTACTTCAGACACAGGACAACAAATGTCTGACTTGGAGGAATAATGACTCAAATAAATAATAGGAGATGCAGCTAAAATATCTTCAAAAAATGTAAAAAAAAACATTTTTTTTTTAAATCTGACATCTTCGACAGTGCGCCAAAGACACTATATCTATGCTCTTTGGCTAAATACACATATGAACACATGCAACAAATTCCAGTTTGATTGATACAGTCGTGTTCTCTAGTCTTTAGGGTGAATTACAAAGTGAGTAATGTCTAAGCGTGTGCAAGCTTTTAGATCTACTTTCAAGTTTCAGACAGTAATTTTTACACGTACATCTTTTGGATGTGATAAAGTTTCCTATCACAATAACACAGTAAAGAATTTAGACTCTTAGCATTTCATTTTAGCTTTGATACTTGATGACTATTTGTTCCTTCATGTCCAAGAAACATCTAGTTCAACCAACAAAAGTTGAGGAAAAGAAAAAGAGAAATGTTAAATTACAAAGACTAAATATTTGAATATTGCAAGCATATGACGCATAATGTGCTTTAATTCGACATGGAAAAACCCCAGAGCCTACTTTGACAAAAATACTTCTTTCTAAAGAAATGTAAATGTATTTTCTTTTCCTTTCTTTCTTTTTTTTGAGAAGAAGAGGATTTTACGGGGCATCCGTCCTAACCTTGGGCTAAGAACCTTCTAGAGAAAGACAGTGAGACAAAAAGGTATAAAAAGGTACAACATGCTAAATGGAGACGGGAAAGAAAGGCAGTCAGGTGAGAAAGAGGGATACCAAATGGGGTTTAAGAAGAGGTGTTAGAATGACTTCATTTCTGTGTCGAACAAAAAGGTCACAGACTGTTTTCTTTCAGGCACCCCAAGAGACAGACAGACACACACACATTACACACACACACACACACACCTGTCCCTGGAGAAAAGATCAATACACACACTGATACCACCGTGAGGAGAAAATCCGCTCGATACACTACACACTTGCGCACACAGACACACACACACACACCACCACCACCACGGGCAGTGGTACCGATCAATAAACACACACGTACAGGTGTCACCACCACTATCTAAAGAGAGGCCAATCAATGCTCACACACTGATATACCTGCACCAATCAGCTGCTCTGCGCTCAGATTCACTCTCTGTCATCTCTCTGTTCAACACACTCCCCTGCTCCTTTCTCTCCATCTCCCTCTCTCACTCCTTCCTTCTGAATTTCTCCTCTCTCTCTCTGTCTGTTTCTCCATCTTTCTGTACCTTTACCATCTGTGTCTTGTTCTTCATACAAGAGTACATTTCTGCTATAAAGGTGAGTCATGTGAAGCCTCATGTCACATGGCTCCTCCGTCTTGCCCCAAAACATCACGCACTGGGAGAGATATGGAAAAGGGCACGCGGATAGTTTGATTAGGATGTGACCCAAATTCAAGAGTTTCAAAAATTACAGCGAGCAAAAATTCACACTTGAAATACCCCAATTTGTCAAGAAGAGCAGGTTCACTTCCTGCAGCAGCCAGAGGGTGGCGCTCTGGTCTTGAAGCAACAGAGCAGAGACCTGACAACACTTAACAGGAGAAAAAAAAGTCACTGTGCCTCCTGTGTGTGTGTTGCATTTAGGCACACACTTTTATGCATGATCTTTACGTGCATTAATGCAGCTTGTGAAGACACAGCAGGGTCACTAAATCTGCTCTGTGGCCTTTGCTGCTCATCCTCCTCCCTCCTTCCCTCCCTCTATCCCTCCATCCATCCCCTCTCTCTTCACCTCATCTTTCATTCTGTTTTCTTCATCTTCTCCTGTGCTTGTGCCTGGTAATGATGGTGCTCTTTTTGCCTTCTCTTTCCTCATCAAAAATCTCCCTGAAAATTCGGGATAATCATTTCCCCAAGTGCAAATACTTCACTCTATTAATTAATCATTGTATCTAAATGTCTGTTTTCACTCATATCAACACAATAAAGTTACATCCAGCATGCATTTAGAACTTGTGCTGGATTTTGATGCCTTTTTTTTTCTTTTTTTTACTCATTCTGTGATTTTCTTGGCAAAATCATGAACTGGCTCTTCTAAACAAAGGAATAAACAGCGACAAATGTATCAAGAATGAAAAGAAGATGTCTGCTGCAGGTCGACACTGAATGTCTGGACCCATTTTTTGTATTTTTGTATTCTTATTTCTGATTGCCTGAACAGACAGCATCAGTAGCATATAAAAATGTTGTAAAACATTCAAATTCAGTTGTACAAAAACATTAGCAGTGAAGTGATGTGGAGAGTGATGCAATGCAGTCATGGGACATGTCCAGGTGCGCACATGTCCTGATAACAAAACTAACACGACTCCACACCCATCTCTGAATGAAACCAAGAAGTTTACACCTGTTCTTTCAGGACTTGTCCGAAAGGCATTCTGGGAAATGAAGTAAAAGCCTAATTGGCTGGTATAAATGTGACACATTTTAATCTAAAAATCAACTAAAATGCATTTACCATCGAACTGAGGAGAATATTGAGTGACAAAGGCAAGATAACAGTAAGATGGAAAAGAGGTAAGCAGATGGGGTCTGCAGGAAAAGCAGCAAGCCCACACTGTAAAGCTGTATGCAAAAGAAAGAAGTAAAACCAGGGTGTCTGTGTGTGTGTGTGTGAGTGAGTGAAAGAGAAAGAGTTGTTGAAGTCAACCTGTTCTTGAGAAGGGAAAGCTAACCTTTATGTGTAAATATTACTGTTGTGTAAAAATGTTTTCGACCCCACATGACACAGACAAGATGAAAATGTTGTGGATCGCTTTTTACTCCATTTACTGCTCTATATATTTGTAGAGGTGAGTGTGTGTGAGTGTGTGTGTGTGTGTGTGTTTTTGTGTGTGTCCATGTGTGTCAGTATCTTACTTTCTCAGTAAATACCCCAGGGCTTTGTGGTCTATACTGTGTGGTTTGGAGGAGTTTGTTAGTTGAGGGCCAGGTGCAGGCAGACAACACATACACTCACAGAAGATAAACGGACCCAGCACATACACACACACACACACACACGAACGAAGGATAAATGGACCCAGTAGCAGGGAGGTCTGACAGAATGCCTTTTCACACCTGGCTGAGCCCAGCGGAAGGTGACAGAGTCACATCTCCCAAAGCGGGCGGACACACACACACACACACACACACACACACACACACACACACATGGACACACACACACACACACACACACACACACACACCTACCTTCTCACATTGGGGAGTTCAGGGTCATAAACAGCATCATGAATAAAATGAGGCTGTCTTAAACAGAAGGAGCCCTGTGTATGCATGTGTGTAGGTGCGTTCGAGTGTGTGTTTGTGTGTGTGTCTGCGCGGGCCCCTAACCCCCATGCCAGTTTGGATATGTAACGACCTTCTGTTCCCTGTGCTTAAATGGCTTAAATACTTCAATTAGACCTGGGTCACAATCCTCCACCCGTTAAAGCACGTCGTCACACACACAAACAGACACACACACACACACACACACAGAGGTTTCATCATCCCACGAGGCAACCCCAGATTCTTTCGGTCCTCTTCTTGTCTGTGGCTCAAAGTGAAACTACAGTGAAACATATAGCATCCCCCGCCAACACATGAGCAACAATTAAACTCAGCTCCCATCCTCTCTGCCAACGTCTCCCCTGGAACTCCTCCGTCCCGCTCCCTCCTCCTCCTCCTCCTCCTCCCTCTGTCTCTCCTGCCGTGCTACCCTAGCGCTAACGATGCTGCCTTTTCATTAGACAGCCCCTGCTAATTAATCTCCATAGAGGAGAGTGACAGACCTCCCCCAATACACACACACACACACACACACAAAGTGCACGCTAAGATATATGCAAACACACACTCTTCTTCCCTCTCTCACTCCCTCGTCCCGCGTGGTGTTGGCAGCCCATTTCATGCTTTATCACGTCTTTTAATTGACAAACAAGCTGCTCTTTTCTCTTAGGCTGAGGTCTATATCACCCCCTCGCTCAGATGCACACACACACAATCATACACACACACACAAGTAAGAAGCCAAGAAAACTAGTTATCTTTTCAGATTTCTGATTAACCCACACACACACACACAAATAAGCAAATGCCTCCCCGCTGACATATGGCCCATGTGACTGTCACACAGTTCTCTACTCTTTGACACATTGATTCCCCACACACACATAGACACGCACACACAGAGCCATGTCATATGTGCACTTAGGTTGAACATGAAGTTAAAAAAAAAAAGCAAAAATGTTCCCATCACTCTCAGCTCTTCTGTAATCTTTTGAGATGTTTTTTTTCTGCCATGGTTCACTCATCTGCTACAGGCCAAGGTCAATACCAATCACAACTGCCTTATTGATTCTGAGTGATCGCATGACACCTTTGCTTTTGTGATTCTCGTGGAAAAACACCTTCTTTCCACAACATCTATATGCTAAACTACAAATGACTGGTAACGACGGTGGAGGATGCTACCTGAAGCATGAAGAGAGAGCGAGGTGAAGGGTCATCACTCAGGGCCCAGAGGTGATCAGTGGTTCCAGTTTTATTTGTTATGTGCAGACCATACCCACTCCTGCACACAGCCTCAGCAACCAGCACTTATATTCTTACATTTCTAAATAAATCATATTCTGTAAACAAAAAGCCTTGTGAATAATTAAAAACTTTTCCTTCCTGGGTCACCTCCCAAAGCTCAGTAAATAACTTGTTACGGTTGGACATACTATTGGTCAAGACATATTTTGCACCGTAAGATTTAAAATATTTCCATTTCGACGAGGAAACGTTCTGCATGAAAAAGATTCAAGAAGTGTCGGGCGCTGTAAGTGGGCCTCTCTGAGCGTGCTGCTGGCTTAGTCGCCCCCTCCACTGCCACCACCTTCTCCTCTCACATTTCTCTGCTTTTTAATTGGGACTCTACAGCAACTACTACATCCCGAGGGATTCAGCTAAATTTGACACAGGTTGAGTTCAAACTGTTAGTAGATTCTACAAACTTAAAACAAGTGCTACTATTAACGGATATCAGGGCATGTAAATTTTATGTGCATCGTTTGACCTACATATGTATTGGGTTTTTTTTATTTTTGCCTCCTGTTTTTTTTTTTACCTTTTTACCTTATCATGTTGAATTGTCTACTTCTTCATGAACGCACACCCTAACCGTATCTTTTTTCTTTTACTTACTTTTCCAGTGTGTCCAGAAAATAACTCCTGACCTGGTTGTTTGTAAAGACTGGTGGATCTGTATTTAACATCTCTATCAACACTGGTGCTTACCCAAACCATTTTCATTTAAAATTTACATGATAACATTTCCACATCAATGTCAATATAAAGTAAAGAGGATTTCCTAAGATGAAACTTGAATAAAACATTTCCTACAATGATTTTCTAAATGATTATAATGTTAAAGTAGACTATCCTGATTCCCTGAGTGTGGAATAAATTTTGTGTCTTTGGAAACTGGCTGGAATATATGTGTGGCTTTAAATCTGGCATCATTTCAAAAATATTAGGAGCCTTTATTGACCTCTTACTGTTGTAGGAAACATAATTAATGCACAACATCTACATCCAGGAATCATCTGTGTGAGGGGACTGATTAAGCTCTGCTAAGGCCCTCACAAGTGAAGCCATGCTCCGGTCAAAGTGTGAGCAGCACTGTTATGAAGTTTACTGACTAGTGTTGGTTTTGTGGAAAGATACTCACTGAAATGTGGTACTGTCTCCAGATCTCTGGACAAGCCTGAGAAAAGACAAAACACACAGTTGATATGGTTATCAATAGGGGGGGAGAAAAGAAAAGAAAAACACATACACATGTTTTTATGCAGAGTACATAAAAAGAATAAAGAGAACATCTGAATGTCTAAAGGACGACCAGCAGTGTGGCGTTGTGCCTCTTTATGAGTGGGACTGCAACACTGGTAAAAAGGACTTTTATCACCCACAGAGAGAGATGATACTGTTTAACAGGCAGGAGAGGAAATTGAAAAACAGGCCGTAGGTTCATTTGTTTTTCTGCCTCATTGTCACGTCTTTCGCTAAAGCCCATACACTGTGATTTCTCACTTAACAGTGTATTTCCCCCTCTGTGTGCATCTCTGCAGTCAGTCACTCAAACAGTCAGTAAGTCAGTCAGTCAGTCAGTCGTTTTGTCCCGGTGTGGCTAAAGCATTATCTCCGGGGCTTCGCCATGCTGTTCCTTAAGCGTTCCGACATCCTTTCCCAACCGTCCCCACTTCCCACTGGGAAATTGAAAATGCCGCAGTCGCCGCAGGCAACAAGATTTATCTACTTACACACCTACTGAGTGAGAGAGACAGAATAAGAGAGAGAAGGAGAGGAAGATTTAAGCCTCTTCCTTGAAGAAAGGTTGTGTGTTTAGTTTTCTCCTGCATACACCAAACAACTTCCTATACAAATTTGCATGATATGCAAATTTCACAACTATTTTGGCCCAAAGTGCTTCTTCAGACCTCGGCCTTTAACGCAGCCTGCAAAGAACAGTCCGCCCTTTTTCTGGTTTAATCTGCACTGTTTAGATTTGAATACAGAGATGGACAAATATGGATTTCGACAGCTGTATCTTCCTCCACCTCTCATCTAGCTTTCTATTCTTCAACAACCCCCTCCACACACGCACCCGCTCCCTCCAGACTGCCGGGGTAGTGTGTTGTTGTCGAGGGCGACAGGCGAGGCGAGCGACACACTCGCGCTCCGTCAACCGTCTGTCTTTAATGAGAGACACAGAAAGGCCCAGGGGACAGAGACCTGACTCTCTTTCTCTCTCTCAAACACACACACTAACACATACAGTATAATTTGTGAGCGCAAGGAAAAAAAAAGTTATGTGCTCCAAGAAAAGGGTAATTACAAAACCACACAACTTTGCAGGCATTGTTTGCTGCTGAAAACAATATGTAAAAAAAAAAAGGGGGGAGAACGAGATGAACGTGAGGATCTGGACGAAGAGGTGAGAAAGAGTAGGTGAGAGAGGAAAGAGAGAGAGAGAGAGAGAGAGAGAGAGAGCAAGAGAGAGAGAGAGTGAGAAAATGAAAGAGAGAGAGGGGAGAGAGAGCCGGGCTCTTACACACAGCGTTTTCCCATTCTTTGGCATTAGTGTAAATGGCCAAGGTAATGAACGTTGCGGTGGGATAATTGTCATTGATGGTCATTAGATTCACCCTTCAGTGCCAACACACACACACACAAGCCTACAGCTGGAATATGCAGCATGGCGGAGACATAACTAAGCTGTAATTGCTGAAGTGTATCAATTAATGTGAACAGCAGCGTGTGCTGACCCCTGGTCATCATTACTACTGAGAGAGAAAGCAGCGGCTGGAAGGCTGAACGAAGGAGGGATAGAAGGAAGGCAATAAAGAGTGGGTTGTTTACATTAAGTAGTAATTGTTCTGACTGCAGCTCACACACACACACACATACACACACATGCGCGCAACAAACACACACTATCTGTAACACTGTCGGTTGTGGTGGCTCATGCAACAGTATAAACATGACTGAATTCAGAGTTTTCTTATTTCTTGTTCCTGCAATACTTCATTCTCTTCTATTTATGACTCTATGTTTGACCTCATGTTTCTGTTTTTTACTGTCTAACTGCTTTTGATATTGATTTATCTTCAGGCCCAATAATTAGCTGGATTTCCAGGTTTCCCCTATTGCAGTCAATGTGTTTGACTACATTACCCAAGTGTACCCAAGTATGTTTGTCAGATGTGTGTTCCCATTGGTCCCATTACATGGACTTCCTGTGTCAAACTGACAGTATTTTATACTATAGTGCACTTCCTACATCATGAAAACATTTGATGAGGATAGGCTTCCACAGACCCCTGACCTCAATCCCACTGAGCAGCAGTGGGATGAATTCTTTGCATATGTGCAGGATCTTCTTTCCTTCTTTGACATACAATGTCAATGACATACAACCTAATGAAACAGGATGTTAAACGTTACTCACATCAAAGAAGTGTCCCGTCATGCTGCAGCGATGACACTGTTTGTGCCAGTACGACCTCTCACTGCAAGAACTGTACAGGTGACCAGGGAGGCCACAGTTGTTGCAGTGCTTATTGGGACATTCACTGGACATGTGGCCCGGGGTGCCACATAGGAAGCAGGATGACAACTTCTGCATGAGTACAAACACAAACACATTTACATAGATTCACATACTTGCTGTTTATGATTGTATACACACTAAGATTCACATGTGAGCATGCACTGAGTGGAACTGACTTTGGGCTCAGGGCAGTTCTTGGAGAGATGTCCGGTCTTGTTGCAGTTTCTGCAGTGGACATTCTTGCTGGTATAGTATCTGTTTGGCACACGTGGGTTTACCAGCCTGGCACCTTTGTCTTTGTTGTATATCTGCGCCTGAAACAGATAATGAATGAACATCGTGTAACCCTACATTACTTGAGAGTTGCAATATACACTTTCACTGTCCTTTAGACCACAAGCACAAACCATTTTGTAAAATGACTGGCTGAATGTCAGAATACACTGTTTTATTCAATATAAACCTGCTGATTGCCACCTACCTCTTTGTCCTTGTCAGAAACCAGCCAGCTTTTCTCTTCTTTACCATCTTCATCTGAGAACACAGAAAAAAAATGCATTTTAACATTGCAAATGCCTTTGCTAAAGCCTAGGTTCCTTTTGTCAATGGTTATAATATATTTATTGGTGTAGCTACAAAGTTGAGTACATCTTTACATTTTGATTGTAGTAGTGAATAAACATTATGATGTTATTTCAACAAGAAATGCAGCTTTCTTTTTCAATCTATACACTAACAAGTACAATGGAGTCATGATGAAATATGCTGATTGATTAAAATATGAGCAAAGCACCCCACACACATGCATCAAGTACACGGAGACCAGAAAAAAAAAAAAAAGTAGCTAAATATGACAAATGTGTCTTCATGGCAGTTCAAATCTGAATCTGCTTTTGCCTTCAGTTGTTTTCTTACTTCAACAACCTGACAAGACATAGAACCAGGGTTCAACAAGAACCAGGACCGATAGATTCTTGACAATATCCAGCCTTATTAAGAACTCTGCACCCTGAGGAGTAAGTTTAGTTTCCTGTAAGAGAAGGACACACATACACACACTGAAACTGACACAGTGGCAGCCCAGCACATCTGTATGAGAGTGGCACTAACAGCACCCTGAGGGAGACCACTGTATTCTCCTCAGGCCCACAGAACTGTAACTGACATCCAGAAATCCTAACGTACACGCAAACACAGACACGCACACACAAGCACATGTACTCAGCATAAATTATGTGCTGATAGCAATGACCCACACAGGCTCACATGCTTTCACAAACACATACAGACACAACCACGCATCGACCCCCGCGATTAGCTGGTTGACAGTCTTTAGCCTTTGGACAAACATACAGCCTTGAGCCATAATCAAATATTACACTCTCCTTTGCACCTCTCTCTCCTCCTTTTTCTGACTCTCTCTATCCAGCCCCTTATCGCCATTCTGCTCAGCCCTCCTTCCTTTGCTTTCCTTCTCTCTCTCTCTCTCTCTCTTTCTCTCTCACTCTCTCTCTCCCTTCCTCAGCTTTCTACCTCTCTCATACCCCCCCTCTCCCGGGGATGCGCGGCTGCAGAGGGAGGTTATCACCTCTCTTCCCTGTCAAACAAATTAAAATGGCTGCTGTTTGGATGGGGCTTCTTTCTGCCGTGACCTTCACCTCTGAAAAACACACACAAATGCGAGGAGGTCGGCGCCACAGTCGTATGACAAAGCCTGAGACTCAGATTTTGGTGAATACTACCAATGTGGATTGCGGGTCCTCTCTTGCTTGTTGAACTTTTTCAGCTGAAAACCTTTAAATGCCCTTTAGATGCTGCTCATGCTTTAAGCAGAAGAGTCTGTATCTGTGTTTATGTTGGAGATAAATGGACCAGAATTTACGCGGAGCTCCTCCAAAGATTTTAGATTGTTACATCACTATCTGCACATTGTCCAAGGTGGAAATCAGTCGACCAAGACTTGACTCTATGATGCAATTATGTGGCACTCATTTTGAAGTTGGTCCATTCAAGCTCTGTATAATTCATGACTCAAGTTTTAGTTGAAGACATTTTTCCCCTTCAGAGTCACGTGACGTTTTCTCCTGCCTCCCGAAATGACAGGGTGGTAACAAAGTCAGTGTTTCACTACTTTTTCAAAAATTCGAGCACAGATTAATGAATGGTGACTGTGACTGTGTGGTAACTGACCTGAAATCAAACAGCTCTAAGCATTTCTTAAGGGACTACTCACAGAAAACAGAGGAAGTACAATTAGTCTTTGCATTTTTAAAGAAAGAGGGCAAGGGGGTATTACTAAATACAAAAAATAAAGCCATTTAATCTGCTTCAGTTAATGAGTGCATTGAGCAATTATTTTTATTACTAATTAATCTGCAGACTATTTTCTTTATTAGACATGAAAGAACAAAAAATACTCATAACATTATGGCTGCACTACACATGAAGAGTCAAAGATGTTCCCTTAAAATTTGATACAAAGATGGAGAAAAGCAGGAAGTCCTCACATCTGAGCTGCTACAACAGCGAATGTTTGGCATTTAAAAAAAAAAAAATCAATTCATCAGTCATGAAGAGAGTTCATACTGATTTTATCAGTTGACTAATGGATTAATTAACTTGTCATTGCTCCCCTTCAGTTATATAGGTGAACAAGCATTTGAAAACAGAGAGGCAGCATAAACTAGTGATTAGTCTTCACTGTAGTGTTTGGGACTGATCTGATGCAGCTGTTTGAGGCTCGGGTAGCTTAGTATATCCTGATCAGCTTCCAAAGCAGAGGTTTCAGATTTTTACACTGTAAATAAATCAATTTAAAATACAAACGTGATATTCCATTGTATTAGAACACGAATTAGTGGTAATTGTTGTGATGTGTCTACTTGGGCTTTGTATTTTCATGTCATTATTTTCAGTTTGATACTTTCCCATGTGTTTATGTCTGTGCTCACACCTCAGTGATTCTTTTAAATTTACTGTGTGTTGTCAGCAAGTGATCAGTGCTCCAAAGTTTTGCACCTTCTAGCACAATGCTGTGTATATGCAAGTGGGTTGTTTCTCACTATCACGCAAGAGTAGGAGGTAGTCTGCTGATGTTAGTTTTGTTTTGTACAGAGCGAATGGGGAACCTCTGCAGCTTACTGGGAACAGACTGGGGGGCCTCAGTGTGACGTGTGTGTTGGTGTGTGTTTGTGTGTAAGTAGTTGGTATTACACAACAACCAGCACCCAGTCAATGGGCAGCTTGAAAAAAAAGGCAGGGGTGAAAGGTGTGTGTGTGTGTGTGTGTGTGTGTTTGTATGTGTGTGTGTGTGTGTGTGAGTAAGCGTTAGTGACTCAACGAAAGTCATTCTCAAAGCATCTCCCGGGGGGACTCCCC
>OMNW01030764.1:0-11124 GCA_900303245.1 Selene dorsalis | reverse complement strand
GACCGGAATCGGAACCCGAACCCGAACCGGGACCGGATCCCGAACCGGGATCGGAACCGGGACCGGAACCCGAACCGGGACCGGAACCCAAACCCGAACCGGGACCGGAACCCGAACCGGTACCGGAACCCGAACCGGGACCAGAACCGGAACCGGAACCAGAACCGGAACCGGGACCGGGACCGGAACCCGAACCGGGACCGGAACCGGAACCGGGACCGGAACCCGAACCGGAACCGGGACCGCAACCCGAACCGGGACCGGAACCCGAACCGGGATCCCGGTCCCGGTCCCTGCTAGCACAGGAACAGTAGGGTGGACACTGATAATTCTCATGAATGTCAGGACAAATGGTCTCTGGCCGTCCATAAAAACAGCCTCTAGAAGCCATTACAATGAAAATATGGTGAGGACCAGCCTACATGTCCTCACTTTACAAAATGGTCCTCACTCCAAAGGTTTAAAATTCACATTTGTCCTCACAATGATAGGAGAACACACACACACACACAGACAGTCATGTGCACACGAAAGACGTAAAATGTAGAAGAAGAGTGTCTGAGAGCGGCAGCCTCAAGTTAATGACCCACATTCTTAAAATGTGAATTCACAGCCAATAGTGACTTATGTCTCGAGGAGGTCAAAGTGTGCGTATGTTTTTGTTGTGTGTGTGTGTGTGTGTGTCAGTGTATGACAAAGCAAAAACAAAGCATTTGTTTCTTCATAGACCTCCTTTTACAAAGTAAGCTGTTTGCTTTCCTTGGAAGCAATTTGAATAAGGAAATTTAAAAAAAAATGTGAAGGTCATTCAGCCATCAAGGAAATGACAAAAGAGGAAAATGACATTTCCTTGAACGGGGGTCGAGCACGAAGTATGAAGAAGCAGGACATGGAAAGACTGAAGTAAAGTACCTTAAGGCACCTAAATTAAAGTTAAGTTTATGTAGTTAACACCGGTGGCATGTTCCACTTTAGAGGTTCAGGTGTATTTTATTAAAACTGCACAGATCTGGTTGCCTGTAACATCTGCAGCATCAGTAACTTCCTGGATGTAAATCTGGTTCACACAGTGAGGTGGAGCTCAGGTGGAGCTCAGGTGGAGCTCAGGTCAGCTGGGTCAGCGTTAGAATACAAAATCCTTATCATAGTTGTTGTTTTAGCCTTCATGGTTGTTGTCTCTACCACATTCACGTTGTCTTAGACGGTTAATTAGAGTCAGCCCCACCCACATACTGAGCGCTAACGGAGAGTGACTCTTTTCAGGATTTACCTGTTGATCAACTTGGACGAGCAGGACTGTCACGGAGACTGGAAGATCCTTCCTGTCTCACCAGTCACTGGCTCTTGAGTCACAAAAAACTGTAAGAAAGTTTTATTTAACTCTGCATGTCGCCCACCAGAGATGCACAAACTATGAAGGAAATCTCTGGAAGTTCAGGTTTATATGATTGTGAGGACAAAGCTACATTTTAAGATTTTATGTGAAAGCCTCGTTTGAGATTTCTCCAAGAGTTGCTAAAAAAAAAAAACACACAGGATGATACCAACCCGTTAATCGGGCTCTCGATGGAAAAACGTGACCTTAATCATCTTTTTTTTACATTTAATTATAGTGACACACTAAACAATGTCACGGTTCACAGAGTTACTATCTAAATACTTGGCAAGATGTTGTCAATGCTACAACGAGCCAAAAACAACTGCTGTGTAAAAGGCTCTATGACTGTTTGACTACAGGTCTGAATCTGTGCTGCACGTTGAACTGTCCAGAGTCAACCTAGCACATCTGGCACCATCATGAAAACAGCTGCGAGAGATGGACTCTATATAAATCTGAATTTAGTGACTAGGCCACAGAAGTAAAAATAACAGATGTTACGATTTACAGGTTATATTTTAGGACTGTGCTTCTTTGATTTGACAATAATTCATTATTCTTTATTATTAACTATTAATATTATTACTCAAGAGATGATGAGCCTCATCCATCTTTCTTCCACATGCTGTGACCACATCTGTTGAGCTCTTCTTCGTTAAAACCCCAAAACGCTGCGTCCTCGCTCACACTCACGTCTAATTCGATTGGTGATCTGGTGTTTATACATCTTGCGTCTGTTGTGAAGATATTTCTGCTTCACTGCGAACGGTCGGACGTGATCGGCTTGTTCTGTGAAGCTCCTTCCAGCGAGCAAAGACTGAAGCTTTAACAGCAAAGTGGCATTTTTGTCACTTAGGACCTAAGGGTGCCTTTGGGGTGAATACACCTCAACAGGAGCCTCACGCGTGAACGATCCAGGCCCGATATGGAATCTCATGGATGGATACGAGTCTGTGCTTCCACAGGCCTGTGTGAAGACACAAATATCACATGATGGATGCATGGACGACACGTTACAGCGTAAAGTGTGAAGGCAGGAGTGGGAGAAGAACACGGTCATCTTTGCTTCACTTCCCTGAAGTGCTCTTTAATTCTCAGAAAGCCACTGACATGTTACGGCTGTTGTTGTTTCCCTCTGGCCGCTCTTAAGTGCTTTCACCTGCAGGCTGACTCGGCTTTTACTGAACTGAACTGAAGAAGTTCCTCTTGAAACAAGCAATGCAGAGCCGCTATTCAGAGGCAGAACCAATTCCTAAAAACTTCAGAAAGTCCAAACATGTCTCTCATGAGGCTCGTTCCTCTCTCCTGTTCTTATTGTAGGGGTTTTTAGAAAAACTCAGAAGTTCAACAAAGCCTTAAAAACGAGGACCGTGAACGTTTCACAGCAAAGACACTGACACTGATCCATTTCATCAAACATGTTATTGACAGTTCCAACAAATATGAAACTACATAAGCTTCCTGAGATGTTATAGATGTTATTATATTGGACTGCACTTTGAAAATTCACCCAGCAGCCTCCTGACTGGTGCAAGGACTTAAGTGTTAATCACCTGATGCTGACAAAGCAAAGAGAAAAGTTGTTGGTTGGTGTTTCGCTCCCTTTTTATACCGCCTGTGTTCACGTGTCGTTTGTGTGACGTCAGTCCGGCGGACTACTTCTACTACTGTTGCGCGGTATTACAAACTTCTCATTCAGTTGAAGAGCATGAGGTTTTCAGCGGCAGAGGCCTCGACCTCAGAAATGCCGTAAGAATGTAAATCCAGCGGCGCAGCCTGTTCTGACAGTCTGTGTACATTCCCCTCGTCAACAACACACGTCAGATGTCAGACCATGTCGGATGACAATAAGTCTTCATTGACCTACTTCTGTAATTTAATACTCTTTAAAAAAATTAATGGCATCAAAAATACAGTAGCTGATATTTTAGATCAAAGGAAATAGATACGACTGAGATATTTATGAATTTGTAGTAACAACAAAAGAATTCAATTATTACTTTTACTCATTTATTATATAAATGTCTAGTGTATCTGCTATAGGCAAATTATTGGTGGTTTGTTGGTGGTGATTATTGCTTCAAACGAGCTTGAGCCATATTTTTGTTTACAAGACAAGAGGTTATATGTTACGTCCTCTGGGCAGCACTACATCAACAGGAGTCCCTTTTGGAAGGAGATGGGCCGTGGCTAGCGCATGCATAATCAATAAATAGCTGATAATGCCAACGTTGGCTGTGTAGCAGAATAGCAGAACATATATAGTTCATGGCTACAGTCACTAAAAGGAAGGTCAAATATATACAATATATTAGTTTCTACACAAAATCCAATGGGAACTTTTTCTGAGCTGATCTGATAGAATAAATGTCGGACAGTAAGATGTGATTTTGCATAGAAATTGTGAGTCCCTCAAAACTGCAGTTCCTCAAACGGCCACTAGAGGTCTACTCCAGTAATTGGCCTCATACACTCCCATGTTAAAACAGACATGAAAACATGTTTTCAGCCTGGTATACAAACGGTTTTGGAGAGTTAAAGGTGTGGTTCGATTTCTGCTCCAAGCCCCGCCCCCTTAATTTGTGAATTAGCCAGACGTTTTGTTCAGTTACACAGTTTAAAGGAGCTCCTGAGATTAAAGCTCCATGTGTTCATTTCTAAATAATAAAGGTTAGTGCCATAAAAGAAAACATCTGGAGGAACTTTCCTTTGTTTGTTTGTTTGTTTTTTTTTGTGATGATATGGGAACATCAAATGACCTTTCATAGACTTAACCTGAAATACAGATGGAGCCCAAGGCAAAAAAAAAAAGAAAGTGTTTACTGCTCTTTAAAAATCCCCAAGACGGAAACAAGGCTGTTGGTGAGGTCCATGCAATCATGGACTGGCATCGTCTGAAGAACTGGAAACATGAGGGATAGTCCCAGGACGAAACAAACTGTGAAAAGCCACAATTTAAAGAGACGAGCACCCTCATGTTCATCTGTGCTCATCATCATCATCATTAACATCATTAACATCATAATGCCACTGAATGGAAGAAGTTTCAGGGAGGCTTCGTGGCTCATGATGGACCTCAGTCTTGGCATGTTGGAGACAGTGTTCCCAGTCATCCATCTATGGCTCATTACAGCTGTGGAGAGTCGTAACAAATCCGTTGGGCGTAAGGTCACATGAGTCACTTCATGTAGATTTCAACACTTTTAAGACAACTTAAGTTTCCCACAGTTCTGTGGCTACATGTGGTTTTCCCTGTTTTCAGTGTGCACATCTGTATCTTTCTGCAGCTGCAAACAGCTTTGAGTTTTCACGCAATAGTGTATTAACGCATATCGAAAAGCTACATTAGGCCTATGTGATTTATTAGTAAAAGGCTTTGTCCACATACAAAGCCTTTTTGTTCACAAAATTTCAAACTGAATGAGGCCGCACCATCCTGCGGTTGTTGCACTTCGAGTGTGTGCGTCTGTGTGTGTGTGTGTGTGTGTGTGACAGTAACACACTGTAACTTAGAAGTACAGTAATGTCGGTGGCGTGGACACAATGTGCTGACTGAGCTGTGGACGAGCTGCTCTTTGTTGCACTGCACAGAGAAAAGAGGTGGAACAAAGAGGCAAAGAGAGAGAATCTGAGTCCTTCGTTAGGATTATTACGGCCTGTGCAACGACAGATGGGATTTGTGGTTCGTCCCCACACAGAGCAGAGCTGATTCATTACAGCTTTAATTCACTGGTAATCTAGTCAACAGTCAAAAAGATCACAAGGGAGATTTGTTTGAAGAGATTAACGCCTATTGTGAAAAACTGACAGCGGGTATTGACATGATTGGTCATTATTATTATTATTATTATTATCTTTTCATTGTGTGCTGTTTTGGGGCTTTTAATTTGACAGGCACACTGAGATGATATTGACAGGAAAGTTGGCAAGAGAGAGACGGATCAATACTTATTTATCATTATTGTTGTGTTTTTTCTTTGTCTTTAAGGGGGAGCGCGACCAATTTACACACCGAGATCAGATTAAACAACGTGTCGTGTCCTCTCACTCCGCAAGAAGCGGAGCTGCAGATAACTGCGGTTTCAGCGACAGGTAATATTCTGATTATTTATTGATTCACTGATTAAGTGTTTAGTCAATTAAATATGAAAAAGGTGTGAAAAACATTCAACACAACTTCACTTCAGCCCAAGGTATCATCTTCAGATCCACATTAATCACATTTGATTTCCTATTTTGTATGACAAAGACAAAGTGCCAGTCCTTAAACGCATCTTTGGAAATGTAGGATACAGACTTTAAGGATTTTGTCCCAAATAAAGACCTAAAAGTAAAAAGGTCTTTGCCTCCACGTTGTTAAATAAAGAGGGCGCACCGAGTCAGTGACATAACATCAGTCCTCATGTGAGTTCAGCTCAGGTGACGACTGTCTCCACACTCATGGCTCTGACCATTTCCTCCATGAGTGATCAGGTAATGGTTCCTGTCATCGGAGGCTAAAGCTCGTTTACCCTCAGGAGACCACAGAGATTACAGCAGACAGGAGTTTCCTCTCTCTCGTCTGCTGTTACTGAACCTTCAGCAGCTCCACAACCACACACACACAAAGTCTCTCTGACACTGACGAGCTCTGCTCCGCAAACTAAAATACACACAGATATATGTTCATCCCTCGTTAGGATGTCAGCGCTCCTATGAAACACAACTGCAACTGTGTTTTTACTGAAAAACACTGATATTGCACTATTACACACAAGGCATAGTAATTTTTATAGGATAAATCAGAAGTCAAAAAGTCAGATTCTGGTCCTGATGAACCCATATGCAAATGTAATTTCTATATATTAAGACATAAAATCAAAGCACATAAGTAAAAAGTATTTGAAAATGAAACTTATTGGAGGTCGTAACTTTTTTATATATTGACGTATATATATCTGGTCCATTGAAATATCTATATTTATATATAGTACTGTATGTAAATTTATATCATGAACAAATGCCATTAACATATATGATTTAGCCATAAAAAATAATCATAATCAGACATATACATATATATTATAGATATATTTCAATATGGGAAATGTGCATTAGGGCTTTGTAGCGCAGTCTTAATTTACACTAATGTTGCATAATACAATGTCTAACAGCACAGCACAGGAGCAGACACTGACCTGGACCAGCCTCCAGGACTCTGCGATGATGGCCGCCTGCACTCTGTTGAGTGCGAAGCCATCGATCTCTCTGTTCAGGCGGACGGGCACTTGGCCAACCTGAATCAAGAGAAATCAGTAAACAGCTGAATCAGCAAACGCGTTCGCAAGTGTCCCTCAGGTTTTTATCTGTCTTGTGTTTATATAGCAGTTATTGTAAGTGTTTATCTTTATCTTGTTGCAAAACACTTTAGATCGACTCTGATTGTGCTTTCAACACACCACTTTCACTCTCTTTATCTTTTAATCTAATCTCTGTCTGCTGCCTCCTCCTTAATATGAAATCACTGATCTTGTGTATTTTGCTTTTGCAGGACCGGACCGACCTGAGAATGTGTAATCTGTCGTTTTTACCTTGGTCATGAGGGCATGGGTGGCGTCCATAACACGGGCGGTTGTCTCGGGGTGAGGTACCAGCTCCACCAGTTTGACGTAGTAGGGTGGATTCACCTGGGGATGATCACACATCACACAGTGAGTTACTGTGTGACACACATTGATTTATCTGTCAACACTGACCAACGTATATTGATTTTCTATTCTCTGTTTCTGTTTTTCTATCAGTGCAGCTCATTGATTGATTCTCATAAGTCAGCACCACATGTTTATTTAAACTGGTAAAGTTGGTATGTAGGTGTGTTCAGTTTATTTTATTTTTTACATAAGAACAGTGTGTCTTTAATCTGCATTTATATTTACTCATCTGGCAGAGCATGTACCTTATTTAACAGCACGACCTCTGTATTTCTCATCATTACTCAGCAAAAACCTGATGGAAAAGTACAAGACCGTTTATAATAAATCACGTTTTTTTAGTCTTTGTTTGAGACATGTAACTACACATGTCGTTTCTAATGACTGACGGGTGGAGTCAAGTTGTCCGGTAACTTATCTGAAAAGAAAAGAAAATCAACTGGGCTGTGGCGTTACAACGGTAAACTAAGTACTGTATACAAAAACGTCTTTCTTTTTTCTGTTTCTTTTTCTGCTACTGATGAAACGAAAGTTAACAAAGAAATCTAAAGAGTATACTATAAATATTCTCTTCCATTTTTTTTTTTTTACATGTCTAAATGATGATAATCTGACTAAATGAAAAGGTAGACGTGTCACTGACTCTCAGCTGTGATGACGTCAGTGTTGACAGTTTTTCAGGGTCAGGAGATTAAAGGCTGAAATTTGTTGCAATTTACTGAAGTGAAACTCAACATGCCACAGTCCTGACATTTGATCAACAAAACTGGACACTGACAATGTTTGTCTGTTTGCAGATATGTAACAAAATGGCCGCGGCGAGGTGAGACAGCGCTTCAGTTCAACCTCCTGTCGGCTGCAGAAGAAATAATCGAGACATTATTTTAAAAATTATTTTTGTTGTTTCAGATGTTTATGGTCCGACCAGGATCTGGAACCGTTTCCCACCACTAGTTACAGCTACAGTAAAATCCATGATTAGGACACAGATCGAAACTGCCCTCTCCAGTTTTGTATGAGCTCAGGCTTCGTGCTACCTGTCGGTACCAGGAGCGCAGCGGCACTGACCGGGTGGGAGACGAGGCAGCGGCTCTGGTCCTGGACTTTGGAGAAGACGTTGCTTGGTACCAGGCAGGAGGTAGAGCTGCTCAGGATGACGTCCTTCCCCACAAGACGCTCGACGTCCTGGAAGAGACTCTGCTTGACCTCCAGCTGCTCAAATACACACTCCTGGAAAACACACACACACACACACACACAAGTTGTGAGTCATTTACAAAAATCCACTATTGCTATTACTACTGTCTTTGCAAACATAGCACAGTATGTTCTTACTCCCTCCCTCATTACACAGAACAGTAAAATACATAACATTATATAACTCCTACTACAGAAAACGTTCTGTGGATATAACCAGTGTGAATCTTATGTAAAACAGTTTCTATAGACTGAGCCATATAGAGTTTCCTATATCTAGAACAGTCTGTGAACGTGAACGCTGCTCTACATGGGAGATGAATGTGCTTTTCTCAGCTTTAGGTGAACTCATCTCGTCAAACCCTCCTGAACAAGACACATCACACAGCAGCAGTAACTGTGGCCCGAGGCTTCATGGTTCACATGTTTTCAAACCAGTCGGTTGCAGTGGAGGAAAAATAATGTACTCTTCAAATAGCGTTCATCAAAGAACTGGAATAACAGGCTGAGTAGACCTGTGGCATACCTGTGGGAAAGCTGCACAGATAACAATGTGATGCTCTGCTCTCTGACAGTGTGAGTACAGCAGAGGATTTACAGTCTCACACAAATACTACAAGTTGTGGTTTTTTTTAATGAACGTACATCAGATCCATTAATTTAGTCTATAATCTGTTTTGCAGCGAACAGGGCAGTGCTGCACAACATCGTCCAATCATCTGTCACCAGTTCTGCACCTTTAGAAAATCGCTGATCGATAAGCCGTTGAAACCTGCACCAGATCGCGTCACGCGATCGGATCAGATCTGTTGTTCCTGGTTGGACTGGATTCAGAGCAGGATATTGATTTATTCCAGGCCTTGACATGAAGAGCTGCTTTGTGTCTTTCAGCGGAGTCACAGTGACTCTGACAGGAAGTGACCTTTCTGCAGTATCCGTGTTACGGATGAGTTCCAGTTAACGTGTCACAGAGGTGTCTGTTGTTGTTGTTGTTGGTGCTGTTTGTCTTCTGCAGTGCAACAAAGATGAGCTGTGAGGTTCGGTGTTAAAATGAACGTCAGCAACTGACTTCACCCTGAGACGGAAACTTCTCTCAGTTACAACATGTGACACATGGCTTGAAAAATGACTCGTGAAACATGACCAATTTCTAACAGAGCTCTGAGTTTTAGCCTTTAAGTTCTCAGTGACCAGGTCAAAGGTGAATCTGTGATGAACAATATCAAACTAATCAGAGAAGAGCATTTTAATCCTGTGGTATCAGCTTTATGATTGATTATAGACGATAGGTGTTAGGGTTGAATTAATTACAATATGGAAAAAAAACCAAACAGACGTGATTATTTTAGCAGATACTTTGCGGTTTACAGTTTGAATCGAGGTGTCAGTTGGAGCGGTTCATTTGCATTTAACTGTCACTGAGAGAAAGTGAAAATAACGAGCATGTGGTTTTCGTTGCGTTTTCCAAAACAAACTTGTTGGTGGAGAAAGTGATTTGTGCCTCTATTGTTACGACACACTTCACTTTCACACTCTCACTTACTTGCAGCTATTGTGATGTGGATACTGCTCATAATATTATCTATAATATTGATTTATTCAGCTTTGACAGATGCAGTTAAAAATCATAATGACCACTGTAAACGATACATAACATGCAGTACCTGATCATTTGAGCACAGCTTCACTGTAAGGTAAATAAAGACCAAAGACAATATATTGAAAGCAGAGTGAAAGTCTGTTGGTACAACTGTAAACTCACTTTGCCTGTGATGTTTGTTTCACTTGATTCAATATTTGAACAGTGGTTTTTGAGGTGTCACACAATATGTGACACAAATGACCCAGTGATGTTGCGCCCCCTTGTGGACAATGAGTGTAAGTTTAAAAAAGGCCAGAGCAGCACCATACACTGCGATCGCAGCACTGATTTACTGTGTGTGTGTGTGTGAACTGGAATGAATCATCCGAACTGTTTAAATCTGAAAACGCCACATGACAGAGTGGTCAGAGACAAAATATCTGAGAGTTTCTACAATCTTTTAAAACCTCAGTAAGAAGTGAAAAGGTACCAGTGCAGAAGATAAACTTGATTTTAGAAGATTGTTGTTGTACATTTTATGACTAAAGAGAGAAACTTGATGACGGTGTTTCTTTAAATCAGGAAGATCAGATGCCTGGGACAGGGCCGAGGCACCTGGAGAGGTGAGAGGTGTCCAGACCAAAACTGTGTGTTAGCTTCTGATTAGTGTGTTTGCTCATGTGTAAACTAACTCAACAGCAAGTTAACATCTTTATTATAAAAACATGCATTAAAGAAACACATGATTGTTTTGAAGAACTGGGGCAAAATGTGGAAAAATGACTGAAATCACTGGTCAATAACACCCAGAGGTCAGATCCAAATCACCTCCACATTTGAAATAAGTAGATTTTAGTCATAAAAAGCACTGTTGGTTTGCTTGTCTGCCCACTAGTACAAAGCCCTGACTGGTCCTGGTCCTGGGTCTGGTCCTGGTGCTGGGTGTGGTGCTGGGTGCGGTCTGGTGTGTTACCTGGATGAAGAAGGCTCCGTCCAGAGCCTGAGCCAGGTCGTCGTAGCTGCTGAGCAGAGCGAGCTGCTGCGCTGCGTTCAGCTCGCCTCTGAGCATGTGGACCTCCTCCAGCTCCTGCAGCTGCTTCCTGGAGACACACAGTGAGAGAGGGAGGTAACACACAAACACACACACACAGACTATTTTATTATTGAAGGAGTCACTGACAAAATATACAGTAATTTAGCAGATATTCTAACAGGACATTGGATGAGGGACCGTCGTCATAGTTACACTAATATTACATCATATTCCTGCTCTACTC
>OMNW01030760.1:0-13916 GCA_900303245.1 Selene dorsalis | reverse complement strand
AGTGTTTCTCCGGCGTATGCGCTTTGAATTGATCCTCCAAGTGTTGGTGGAAAGGCATGGAGCTGAACAAAAAGGAAGAGGAAGGGGTGTGTTAAAATCACCGACAGCTTTTCAGGACTCCAGCGACGACCTGCCAGCCAGTGTCTGGTGAACGCGCGCGTGCGTGTAGGTGCGCGCGCACGCGTGCGCCCATGCCTGTGTGAGTGTGTGTGTGTGTGTGTGTGTGGACCAGCAGCCAACACACACTTAAAATTCGTTCGCAACATGGCGTTAGAGCGCCGAGAGACACGACGGCTCTCCCCCGTCTAATGCAACCATATTGTTAGGAAAGCCAGGGGACTGTTAACCAAAGAGACCTAAACATTCACAGAGACTCTTTCACGCACCGGCTGAGACAATAGCGGATTCCAACATATGCATGTCGCTATAACGGTATAGCTGGTTGTATAGACGCACGCTGCTACCCCACTGGTGGAAATCAAAGGCTGTACATGGCGGTGGAGAGTACAATTTGGCTGTTCTGTCTTCTTTCGCTGTTTTGTGGTCCATCCAAGCAAGGTAAAGCTCACTTTATTCATTTGTAGCTTTTTTTCATTGGAGTGCATGTGTGAGTGAACGGGCCACTCTTATTACACTGAAGTGCAGTTACTCACAACATTTGTGGGCTGATAGGGGGAGAGCTACTGGGTGAATTTGCACCTTGCACGGTCCTTTCGCTCTATCCCCTCCGTACTAGCCTGTGCTCACCCCATGTGGCCTCTCCGGCGCCTATGAGGTAGTGGTGTACTGTTACTTCATGGGTGCTTCTTCCAGGACGCGCTGGTAGGTTTTGGCGTTACGAAGTTGCAGCACATTGCCCACGGAGCAGCCCTGAATGTTGCCACAGGGTGGCCACAGGGATAATGAACCGACCCGGGGGGAAGTTTGCGATCAAACAGAGGAGACGTGGTGCTCAACACGAGTGGACGCGACCCAGTCCCTGAATGTGTGGATTGCTTTGCCAAAAACTCTTTTCTCTGACAGTTTAGTAACTGACCCACTGTGCGCATGGCGTTTGGGTGTAGCCACCGGCTTGTAAAGTTGACCGACAGAATGTGTGAAAAGGAGTCATAATGTCATCAAAAGGAAATTAATTTAAATACACGAATTTCACAAAATGAAACCTGCAGATTAAAAAAAATGTATTTGGGAGATGATAGTGGAAGATGCAGGGCAGCTCCAGAGAGTGGAAGCGGGCTGGTTAGTGGAGGAAAGTCTGCCCACACAGGCGACGACGAGTGGCCGCAGCATTTGCATGACAAAGACCTGTGCAGAATATCAGAGAAGGTTCGACAGTTAAATGCTCCTGGGGGGGGTCAGGATAAAGAAGATATTAGAAACAGTGAAGCTGTCATGTGTTTCTTTCCCTGAAACTCTTTCATGCAGGATTCCTGTAGAACAAAGGCTGCACATGTGTTTTGTCCCATCATGGACCTGGGAACTTTTCTGCATTGGTGTATGAAATCACAGCAGAGCGAGCTACAGGTGAAGAGGGAGCAGGGGGGGAACAGTGACGAAGTGAAGCTCATTATTGTTTTTATGCATCAATTTCTTTGTTATAGTACTTTGGTGTGAAATGTAACCACCTGTCATCAGACTGCTATACAGTGGTAAAGTATCATATTGTAGCTGTGGTGCTCTGCTTCCAAGTTTAAGCCTCGGGTGGATAAGTTTGAAGTACTAAGCAGTAACATGTTTCCAGGTGCTCCTCATGATGACCAGTCAAGTGGGAGTGTGTGTGTTATATAGCCGTGTGTTTGTGTTTAGCAACTATTAAAATATTTTCAGGTGTAATTTCACCCCTCTCTCATGTCTAGGGTTTGCTTGAGCCATAGATATTCTGCTGCTTCGACTCCAGTATGACGTGCGCTGCAGTGATGAGAACCAACACTGATTAGATATACAGTAAAGGACTAATGTGCACAAGGATGAATATATCAGAATCTAAGTATTTTCTTGCATGCCCAGTTAGACCTCCCATCTCCTGCTGAGATATTGTGGAGTTTTATCACATAAATTCAGTTATTCATTGTTCAATTATGCAAATAATGGCTTTGAAAGGGAGGCAACTGGAGGTATGCCTCCTTGACTTCCATCTGATATAGTAGTGGAAGGTCAGAGGATACGATTTATATAGAGTTAGATTACCATGCCCTGCAGACTCCAGCAGAGGCATAATAAGGAATTACTCCCCTTGAGATCCTCCTGACAGGAGAGTGAGTGCCACACTGGGGGTGATCACATCCAGATGATGAAATCTTTGCAGGTAAATGGCATTTGTGATGGAGGTTGTCTGTGATAAGAGAGAAGAAGGAACCCATTTATTTCCACCAGGAGATTTATCACTGGAAGTTGGTGCTTTTTGTCAGTTTGTCTGATGTCTGAAAAAGCTTACAAGTTTATGAAACAACACATTTAACCAAAAAAAAAAAAAGATTAAAAGAACATTAAACGAAACACAGTTTAAAATCCACTGCAATATTTAGGAGCTGCCATCAAAAAGTGTTTTGCTTCAGAGGAAAATTTGCTTTTGCATTTATGAGTTCCACTGACAGCAGCATCATTGCTCTGAGATCAAACCAACAGATTAGTATTTATCATGTGTTATTATTACATAATTACATTAAATTGTCATTAGTCTGTAACAAGACCAGTAAACATCACTGAGGGCGACTTGGCGTGGGCATGTTTCTGTCTCTGCTTATGTTTTGTTAGGTTTCCAAAACTGGAGCACGAATGTTGTGGGTGTTGGTGGTTGTGGGAATTGAAGCTGGTAGTGAGTGGGGGCTGGGGGCAATTGTGGGACAGGGATGAATTGGCGGGTGCTGGTGGGGGCGAATTTGAGGGCAAGGGCCATTGCTACATCCACAAACAAAGAGCTTGTTTTTTCCATTCTAAAGATCAAATGAAAATATGTCAGCCTCACTTAACGCATCACAAGCAAATGAATGAGTGTGAGTGCCTGGGTGTCTGTGTGTTCACAGCCCTCACCGCTCAGTTATTCATGGACATAAAAGCAATAAAAAAATTAAAAAAACATCTGCACTCCTGTGTAACTTTATGAGCAAATTAATCTTATGTTCGTAACAACTTTGCCCTTCGCACAAAATTGTTAACACAGCAACAGTTGCATGATAGGCAAGAGCATGAGGATGTCCACAAGTCAGATGCTCTGTACTGTTATGGAAAACTTTTGCGTTAACACTCAAACAGCACGCAGTAGCTCTTATTGCTTCTTGGTCACACTTGGCACTTTTTGTGGACCAGCAAGGGATGCTCGAACTCGCATGTTGTTTTTCTGCACTGTCCAGCTCTACACTCACACAGTTACACTGTCAGTGCAACATCTCTGAAATACCCCATTTACATGGGCAGCATAGTGTGTTAGTCCTTGATTAAAAGGGAAAAATATTTCAAATACATCTTCTTTTTCCTGCACAAAGTACCGTCTGTACTGCCTCTTCTGCATGTCAATGTGGGAAACTCAAGAGTACCTGCAGGAAACAGCAGCCGCAGACATGTAAACAACACAGAAAGGCAAAACGCCCGCAAACTGCTTGCTATTGTAATTCCAGTAGTTATGAGGCATAGCATTAATATGCTAATGCTCATTTTGTTAGAGCTCTCCTTTTGGTCTCTACCAACACAAGAGCCTGAGGGGAGTAACTGGCTTTTCTACTGGTAAATCCCCACTGTGTTCACCAGCTAGTCATTACCTGTTTGAGCAGTGAGAATAAACCAAACCTTAAAGTTGTGGTCCAGAGAAGCTTGAACAGTGAACTGAAACTCACTGTGAAGCTCTATAAAGCCAAGCAGAGCTGCAGATATAGGTGATACCTATCTGATAATTCTGTAACATTATCATAACCAACATCTGCTTTCATGTCATCCATAAAAAAATCTCATTTTTAGTTTACAGCAAAAAAAGTAGCTTGGTTTTAAACATTTGCTTAATGTTTCTACTCTTAAATTAAAATAGAAGATTATCATTGCTTTATTATTAACATTTAGAATGATTAAGTTAAATGACTTCTGAAAAGCCATTAATGTTATTTTAAGTGTAGCTCCTACCTCACTTCAACCAGCATTAATTTATGTATCTCTGATTACATTATGTTTTCATCACAGCTTCCTCATCCCTGTATTAAGTAACGTTACGCAGACAGACAGAATCACATTCTCATATGCAAATGAGAAAGGTTTACTTTCATGCTCTTAAAATGCTTGTGAGGGGATGAGCCTGCCCGTCAACAACACTACACTGCTGCTGTCATAACCTTTAGAATCACCTTATGCTAGCTCTGTGCAGTCACTTCAGGGATGGATCAATTTATTTTATTTTATTGTTGAATAGAAGACAGTCTGTTATTTGCTCCTCCACTTCGCTCAGGTCAGACAGTGTCATCACTGCTGCCTGTTTCCCATGGAAATATAACATTTTAGGAAACAGGCAGCAGTGATGACACCTGAGGAAAATTAGCCATGGTAGTGGGAGGGAACTGTGTTTTGAGTCAACCATTTATCCCACACACTGCACTTGGGTACCGTGGGGCAAAGTCTGTTCTCTAGTTTAGATATTATGGAGATGTACAGTTACACAAGGGGTTCAGCTTGGAACAGTGGAAGATATTTTGAATACAGTGAGATAGTGTGTTACAAAAGTCTGAGCAACTTTAGTTAGTATAAAATTTTAAGTTCAAGTCTCACAATTAAGTCATGGATATCACTGTATCACTGACTGTGATTTGAGTGGATTTTTTTGTCTGTCATGTGGTAACTTTACATCTCCATGATCTCTGTCTCTCCGTGGTATATTTCACAAAGAGTTGGAAACCAAATTACTGGAGTGGCTTCAAACTTTCCTTGGTCTGGGTTCCTGGCACTAATTTTCTTCCAGCTGGTGCTTTTGGAGGTTTTCCTTTATCTTACATTTTCATACTTGGTATCAGAACAGTAATTTCAATCAAGTTCATTGGCCAACTATGCGTGCCCATCCGAGGAGCTGTTGCTGTAACTCCTACTTAAAATCCACTAAGACTACAACAAATAGATATCTTGTGGTGGGTTCAGCTTCCTCAGCCTCTGCAGGGGAAACATCTTCTGCTCTCACCCATGCCTCCTCATGAACTCTACCATGGTCTTGAATGTTTAAACTGTGTTCAGTTCCAGTTTGTTGTGTCTACACCAGAGAGCCAGCTGTTCAACCTCCCATATAGCAGCAGTTATGGAATATTAAACATTTAATTTGTTCAGGGACATATGTTGTCTGCAGTGTGTCTTGGATAGGCCCTCATACTGTTTACATATGTATATCAGTGTGTAACGGATCTATGTGTACACTGCATATGTGGTTCTTATCTTGACGAGAGAATGCAGTGGTTAAATGAATAGAAAAAACCATTAGACCCACTTTAGGTTTTTTTTTTCAGTGTCCTCTATTAGATTGTAAAGCTTCTACTTCTAAACACACCACCTTAATGGCTTCATGTTATTGTGTTTGTAATGTAACTGTAAATGAAGCATTTATGCAAATGCGTAGTTTAATGACTATGTTCTAGTTGTTGTTTGAACTTTCTCTGCGCTCAAACTTACCACTTTCTGTTTTCATACTCAGTAACACTGAACACACACACACTCTGATCTCTGGAGACTTGAAACCAGAGCTTGTCGGACAGCAGCGCCTGTTGAGAAAAGCTCATTACATATTAGCAGTAAATTAAGTATCCGCATGTGTGTGTTTGCCGAGGTACATACACCCCGTGTGCTAGCCTGCTTACTTGTTTGCTTGCTTGTGTGTGTGTGTGTGTGAGTGTGGGTGTGTCAGCTGCAATTTGTGCATCTTGATCTCCTCCCCAGAGAGTCTATGCTAAATTAGGATGCATATTATTTAAAGATGCCTTGGGCTGAGTTTCAACTGGGTATATTTGTGCAGTGAATATGTTGATTTTTATGGTGCCCTGTGTGCGCCTATTCATGCCGCCATGGAGGCAGTCTCAAGCATGGAAGTGTTTGTATGAGGGAAAAAGAAGTCTTGAGCTTGGATTTGTCTGCTATGAATTCAAATGATTTGCTCTCTTGGGATGTGCATGAATTGTGTTCAATTTTTCTTTTCTTTTTTTTTCTTCTCTTTTTTTCAGTAAACATGCTTTCATAAAAATATCTGAAAATGAGACCCAGCTCCGGAGTGATGTGATATATGACCATCCTGGGTCACAGTTTCTTTTGGTAAAAGACAAAGGCATTTCAAAAATCAAAAATATTATTTTTTCCATTTTACACCTGTGACAGAGAATTCAAGAGTGTGATGAGCTGACATTGGAATTCACAAAAAGGCCTTTGAGATCATAACTCAAACATTTCAGGATTTGTCTGCCCAGTAAAGCAATCCCTTTTTTTTTAGACTTTAGCATGTTGATCTCACTAATAGAAATGTTCTATTTTGACTCTTACTCTCACATAATCATGACAGGATCAATAAAATTAGAGCCTCAGCACATGGATGGTGTTTTCAGTCCGATCAGTTACATGTCATGTATAAGGTGAAGATTATTTATTGCACCTCCCTGTCTGAGAGAGATCAGCTCTGTGATTTTGCCATCTGGCCATTTTCCAACCCTAACCCTTTTTTTTTTTTTAACACAAGCACTGTTGCTCACAAAAGCCACACTTCAGAGTCATGATCTATTCTGAAGTGCGTAAGAGCAATGTAATCTTGGCTGCGTGTTTCTGTTCACACTTGAGCCATGCTGAAATGTTACTGAAATGTTACAAGGCGGTCCTTTTCAGATGATGCCAGCATGTAAAACATATCCTCAAGGCTCTATGGTCATGTTGTCTGCTCGGCATTTTCACTGAGTTGCACCTCAGTTGCACATACAGATCAAATGTTGGTGAGTCAGTCTATTTCCAAGTTGCTCTTCGGAAAAGCTGCTCTCTGTTAATATGATTCCGGGAACACAAATAAATATTACAACTGTGGTGATGCAACGACAGGCGGATTCAGCTAATTCTTCCTGTTGGCTTTCTAGGTCGCTGGGGTTTGCCACACATTGATGCACATATCTGATATCTGTACATAATGGGATTTTGAGCAAATGCTCAGGCCAGGGTCACAGTTGCACTGAAGGTGGCATCTATTATATTATTTGGGTGGCATCCAGCACCAGTCTCTCTCCGAGATTTGATCATATAACCTTATTTAAATCCCAGCACCAGCTCCACCCACAGCCCTAACTCCACTCCTGAACGTCATCTGCATTTAAACATTGCGTTAAGAATGATCGGTGAAGCTGCAGCAATACTTGTGTAATGAGGTTACTGAACATCATGGTAGCCAGTCAACCAGCTCCATATTGTTATGGTCATTATGTTATCAGGGGATCAGGGATTATTTCGATTTTTGAAGAATTCAACCTACTACTGGTATGATTTGCTTCTATGCGTTCATTAATGCAGCTTTTATTCTTCTACAGTGTGTGTATGTGTGTGTGTCTTTATGAGAGATGCAGCAGACCAGTAGCGCTCACTTGGTCGACTAACCTGCGTTGATTCACATTCCTTCCATTCCTCTCTGCTGTCTGCTCGGTCACGTGCTCCTTTGGAGGTGTTTCTGTGTCTGTAGGTCATTAGAAATAAATATTGTGATGTCAACCCCCAGTTGTAGTTTAACTGAAGAGTTATGCTATATTAATGAGAACATGCGGCAGAGGGTATGGAGTTCAAAAAATTTGCATGCACTGAAGTCAAAGGAGTGCTGTGCTTTAGCTTTATCATCCTACACGCAGCGACGATACAATAAAGAGCATACATTTAAAAATCATTTGTGCATTCATACCGAGTGCACACGCCCATCCTTTTTCGTTCAAATGCAGTTTAAGATCACAGCACGTCCCTCCCTCATCAGTGATGGAGCATTTTTGAGGACCCAACATGGGCATAATATGTAAAGCCTGTTCAGCGCAGTACGCCTGTCCTTGATGCATGTAGCAAATAGTGTCACATAACAATCTCATTCATCATCCTGACCCTATATGAGATGCTCAACCCTGATCCACACGAGTATTACATGCATTACATGTACATGTGCCTCACTTCAAAGAGCAGCGTTGAGTAAGAAGGGCGTGTTAGACTCTTCAGCTTGTGTCTTCTTTCCTGTCTGTGCATCTTTGTTGTCCATTTTCTGTAGGCCACCCTCGTGTGTTTCCTTTTGTCCTACACACTGAGAACCTTTGTGTTGCCACTTTCATGGCCCACTGTCCCCCAGCACACATTCCTGTACATTCAGTGTGCTGCTGCATGAATAAACAGATTGTGATTTGGATTTCCCATGTTACTCCCATGTTAGTTTTATTGCTCGCTGTGTTGACTCATGCAAGTGGGCCTGGCCCTTGACAGGGCCATGTGGAGGCCCCATGCTGCTGCTAGGCCCTGCCTGCAGGAACGTTGCTCTGTGATTGGAGGAAGCCAGACTGGGATGAATGAGGACTGTACATAGAGCAGGAGGCATGAGGGACTTGCACTAGTACACCCCCTCTCTCATTCTCTACCCTTCATTCTCAGTTCGGCTCCCTGTTTCCCTCTTACACACACACACACACACACACACACACACACACACACACAAACACTTCCATATTGTTACAGTGACAGTGAAGAAGCTCACTGTATGATCTAACTGGAAACTTAATTTTCCATATGAAACAGTGGGATCTTTGTACAGCTCGATTTGTCATTATAGGTTCACATACAAGTTGCTATTATATTTTGGAAACTAAAGCTGAAAGATTTGTCAGTTAATCAGTCGAGTGAATGAAGAATATTAGTTCACAAATATGAATAAAAGCATATATAAACCAGATACACACATGTAGTTGTCTGTCTGACTAACATCTAATTGGCACCACTTGATTGATTGAGCAAAATATTCCAAAGATCAATCAGTACTGAAACTGAAACTATTTACTTTTATCTTTGTCATGAAATGTATATGAAGTTTATTAGATGGTAACAATCTGTGATTTGGTCGGGTTTAAGTTATTTGGTCGGATTTGGTCGGGTTTAAAATATGCCACTTGATCTAGAGGGCAGGGATAATGAGCAGCAAAAAGAAAAAAAAAAGGAAAATGCCATATGCCAAACATTTTTCCATCAGGGAAAAAAATGCATCCACTTCAGTAAATAAAGTTTTCTATTAATACTTTAGCCCTGTGTATGTATAAACTCCATTAACCCTCCAATGCTCAAGGTCAGACTAAATGTTTTGATTCATTTTATTGGCTTTATAATAGTGAAAGTGAGTGTGCGCCTGTGGTGAGGATGACTTGCTGTGAGAACAACCCTGCAGTATCATCATGGGAGGAAACACAACTGGAACGGTTAACATCCGACACGGCAGCTGTTCAGATTGTTGAGTGACTCACAGCCTCACTGTGGATTCAGTGAAATGTTGAGCTCCCTGCGTGGAGCTTTGTCTAATTCTGTCCTGTTCTGTTCTGTTTTAATTCAGCAACATGGCAATGTAAGGCTCTGAAAGAGGGTACAGTGTTTTTCAGGCTTTAAGTGGTACTTTGCATGTTAATATAAAGAACCCAACGCCCAGGGAAATATCTCACTGGAGATGACACAATCTGGAATAAAAGCCTAAATGTTGAGACTTGTTCTTGCAGAGGCATTTCCACCTGGATACTGAAACATGAGACTCTCCGTCTCCCTGTAGGGTTTTATCGCAAGCTGCCTCTCTCCTCAGATTATCACAACTGTGGTTTCAAAATATTGATTTATTCGCATACCGGGTAGTTTTTTGGCCACAAGTACATGTAAGTGCCGGGGCTATTTTTTACTTTGTTTTTATTGATGTCAGGTAATTGAATTAGCAAACAAAGACACTAGTTGAGCTTGGTTTTAGGTTTGGTTTGTGGCATCCACACACACACACACACGCACAGTTTTCCTGGTGTAAACTCAGTGCTATCAATCAGACCACCTGTCCCTGTCCACTCAGCCTGTATTTAGGTTTCAGTGCATAGTGATACAACCTTGTTTTTTCTGAGACAAGCACTGCCAACATGCACAACACAAGACATTACTAATATCATTCAGGAACAACTCATAGCAATTATCTATTGCCGCTGTGTCAATTTAGAAGATGTACAAGGCAATCTGGTTATCACGGCATTTGAGTGCTTTAGTGGTCCCTCTTCACAAAAGCGACTGTAATCACATTTCGCTGCTCTCTTTCAATTGAGTCTCAAGGCTGCTCTAATCTTATCTGCTTTGCTCAGTCCTCTATTTCATCCTATAATTTTGAGTCTCTTTCTTTGTCTCATATCTTCTCTTTCCATTTCTTGCCTTACATCTCCACCTTTTAAGTTTTAGGCATCTCCCACTTTAGTTGGCTCTTGTTCATGAAATAACTTACTTTTTTTTCAGTCTTCTAGCAGTGTGGCTTTATAGAGGATTGTCGTGGTGTTTTATTATTTATCGTTCCCAAAGGATTACTTTGTGGATCTCTGGACATTTCCCCTAACACCACAATGAGGGTTGGTAACAGTTTCTAGCAGAATGGCATTGATAACTCTTGGATGGTTTGTCATAACCTTTGGCACATAACCATGTTCAACTGGGGATGCACTGACTTTTTTTCTGACTGTATCATCGGGTCAAACTTTTGTATAACTCTGTTTGTAACTCTGTTAGCATGATGACATTAGCAGATAGCTGAAACACTGCTGTAACGCTGTAGCAGCATGGCATGTGACTATTGGTCTTTTTAAAATTATTCTATTCGGGGGAAATACTTGGGTCTCTTGTGTTTCTTTTAACTCAATATATGTCTCAGCCCAAGTTTGAACCACATACTCCAACTCAGCCAACAAGCAGCCCAGATATGGAAGTATTATGGGCCAGACTTGGGCCAAATCACCAGGCACACTGCTGGACTAGAAATGTAATTTTGCTTCTGGCGTCCTTACCTGCTGAACAGCATGTTGTCATTGTCAGTGGGAGCATGTTAGCATGTTGACTTTAGCATTTAGTTTAAATCACCAGCCCCAGCTTCACAGAGCTGCTAGCATGGCTGTAAAACATGCCTCTCTGTAGTATAAACACATTCATTTCCACTGTATATCAATGCCTTGTGAGTATATACAGCCATATATATAAAGGCCGGAACAGACTAAAGCACATCAGGACATCATAATAACTCTGCAACCCAGCTTAAAATCAATAAAAAACAGCAACAGCAGCATATATTATACAGGCTACTTAATCAGCATGAGGTAAAAAGAAAATTCTGTTCATTTCATGAAGCTCTGGTTTTTGGACCCTTTTAGCCGACTCTCTTTGTACATATCTCTGGTTCCTAAGAAGCATGACTGAGTATCACTTCACTTTAGAGGCTGTGGAAACCTGAGCTGTGGCCTCGGGGTCATGGGGTGTCCAGGCTCTGTTGACAATGAGCTAGGTCGGGTAAAATATTCGCTGTGTTGGGTCACTCTCCTGCTCCTGCTCCTCCTCTTTCTCCTTCTGTTTTCCCAAACTTTTTGTGAATAGGTGATCCATTAACAGAAATGGACTAGTGGAATAAGTGTTGATGGTATCAAGAGCACTGCCCTCCTCACTTTTCCATCTCCCCTTTTCTCTATTTTGCTCTGCCTGACTGACAGAGACAGTCTGTTTCTTTTTCTGTGCATTCCTTTTGTCTTTTTTTGTGTTTTTCATAGTGAGGAGGATAGCAAGTTAGGCTTTGATCTGTCCATTTATTCAGCTGACACATTACATTAGTATGGAGGTACACCAACCATGTGATTTGAATTCATAGGGATCATACCACCATTGTGTATTGTATAATCTGTCCAAATGAATGTGGCACAATTAGAGAAAGTGTCACAGTTGTTACTGCTCAGGAAGAAGGGCACATTATTTATAGATGATTTGTGTGCTTCTTTTTTCATTTTTTCATATTCAATCAACTTCTGTTGTCTGTTGGTCTCTATTTTATCCTCTCTCCCTTTTGTAAACCGCTGTCCTCTCTCTACTTAGAGCAAGCTATGAACCTCTTGGCGCAGTGCCATCGCAATCCATTCACTACAGCTCAGCAAGACCGCACAGCCACTACTATCTCCCAGAGTGTGTACCCTGTCCTTTCCAGCAGCTCCCACTTGTCAGTAAACTGGCAAAATGGCCACTTCACAGATCCCCCCTCTTCACAGCATTGTGTCCTCATGAGACACTGACAGTTACAGAGCGGCTGTGTATGAGTTGAAGCGGGTGTTTATGTGTGTATGGGTACATATTGCCATGTGAAAATGCATTTATATGTGTGTGTGTGTGTGCTGCTCGTGGCTACAAATCTAGGGCAAGTTTAGTCGAGTTTGAGTGTGTGTGTGTGTGTGTGTGTGTGTGTGAGTGAGTGAATATCATTTATTCCCAAATGAAATAACCACTATGTGAAATATGTGATACGGTCTTCCTACCTTGCGTGCTTTTTTAAAGAATAGTAGGTCATGGTACTTTGTAGTTCTACAAATATTTCAGTAACTTTTTCTTGGATGAATGTCTAGAACCATGCTAAAAGGAAATTTGTTTTTTTCCATGTTATCATGTTGCCCACAATGCCTCCATCCATTTCTGTGAGGGATAATGGCTTCCATATCAACACAGAAGGATCCCCACTATTCGCCAAGTGAAACCACTGGTGGTGAGCTGGGAAATGGCTGCTAACGTTTTAATGACTTAATGAGACCTAATTAGTTGAAATGGGAGAGAGGAAGAGAGGAGCAGTCGAGGTGATCTGCGCCAGTGTGTGTCGGTGCGCTTGTGTGTGCAAGTGTTTCTCTTCTTGCAAGACTGTGTGCTTATTTGAGTGTTGTTTGAATGGCTTTTTGGGTACATGTGGGTGCATGCATGTATATGTTATCTCCATGGCAGGTGTGTGTGTGTGTGTGCCAGAGCAAAATACAGCAACGTTTTTCAGCATTAGGCAGCCTCTTCATCAGGAAATGATGGTGGGGGGTCAGGCCTCATTTAATCAAGGAAAAAATTCCATCTCCCATTAACTTAATTAATCCAACGCCACTGACGGAGAAGCGGAAAGAAACCTGCCTGTGTGTGTGTGTGTGTGTGTTTGTGTGTGTGTGTGTTTGTACTCCTATCATTGTGAGGACAGGTGTGAATTTTAAACCTTTGGAGTGAGGATCATTTTGTAAAGTGAGGACATTTAGGCTGGTCCTCACCATATTTTCACTGTAATGGCTTCTAGAGGCCGTTTTTATGCATTTCTCCAAGTTTCAGAGTGGTTGTCAGAAAGATGCCAATATGGGAAAAATGTGTGGTAAAAACTTATTCTGTGTGTATTTCTTTAAGCAGGTGTTCTTCTGTTTTCCTTACACTTTACATGACCAACACACTCATTAAACATGCTGTTGACTCTAAGCCATCTATCTTCTGTCTTTATAATTTGCTCTCCTCACCTGGCCTCTCTGTCAGATAAGGCTCATATGTAAGATGCATGTTAAAAGAAAGCACAGCTCCACTATCAGCAGCTACAGGGCAGGGATCATGTTTACAGCACATCATCTCAATGCGTGTGATGTCCTCAGGATCACCAGAGTGAGAGTCAACTTCACCAGTATATCCAGTCAGCTGTAGTAACTTTGGACGGCCAGAGACCATTTGTCCTGACATTCATGAGAATTATCAGTGTCCATCCTACTGTTCCTATGCTAGCATGCTAGGCTAGCAGGTCTGAGCTTCTGTGTAGAAACTTTGTTGCATAACCATAACAAGTACTGTAAACTGGAATCATTATTGTACATCTCACCAAACTAAGATTAAGTCAGTCAGGGTTCAGGGCCTAAGAGGCGGGAGGGAAATGGGCC